>PYXC01001488.1:2870000-2872500 GCA_015244755.2 Tenualosa ilisha
GCATCCATACACATCCATAGCCACATGTGGGTATACCTATCGTTTTTTCAAAGAATATGCCGGCACTATCTTGTGTGTGTGTGTGTGTGTGTGTGCGTGTGTGTGTGTGTGTGTCTGTCTGTCTGCCTGCCTGGCTGTAGATTTCTTTTTTGTGGGTGTGTGTGGAAATATGTGGATGAGTATGAGTGTTTATGCATGCATGCATATGTGTTTATGAGAGAAGGAAAACGGGTGAAATAAAGAGTGAGAACAAAAGAAAGACAGAGAGACAGGGAAAGAGAGAGAGAAAGAGAGAGAGAGAAAAAGAGAAAGAGAAAGAAAAAGAATGAGAGGTTAAGACCGGGGGAGATGAGGTTGCAAGAGATAGAGGATTCAATCCCATACTCTGGCAACCCCCAGCCCTTAGTCTTTTAACACAGAATGGCAAATGAAGCTGGCTGCAATATTACTCTGCCGGTCCCATTCTTCCAGCTTATGGACATGGTAAAACACAAGGACAATGTCTCACACACACTTCTGTCTCACTCTCACTCTCTGACTCACTCCCTTCCAGCTTATGGATATGGTAAAGCACAAGAGCAATGTCGCACACACCCCTCTGCCTCGCTCTCGCTCTCTGTCTCACTCCCTGCCGTCTGTCTCACTCTCTACAGACTTTAATGAACCCCTCTGCCTGAACCACTACTGATTACAAACTCAACATTTTTCCCCATCTTTCACTGCTTTCAATTCTCTCCCTCTTCTCCCTCTCTCCCTTTCTCTCTCTCTCTCTCTCTCTCCCTTCCCTTTTCTCTCTCTCTCTCTCCCTCTCTCTCTCTCAATATACATATAACACACATTCTTTAGGAGGGAGCCTGACGATGGTTGGCCCGTCACCATGGCAACACCATCGCTAGGCAACTGCCATTACTCTTTACTGCTTTGTTGCAGTGGCAGAGGCAGGTAGTTGGCTAGGCCTGGCAGGGCAATCTGTGTGTATGTCTGAGTGTGTGTGTGTGTGTGTGTGTGTGTGTGTGTGTGTGTGTGTGTGTGTGTGTGTGTGTGTACCCGGCACAGGCACGTGCATGGAAAGCACAGAATGTTAGTGATGAGGAAGAGAAGAATATTTTTAGAGCCCATTTTCTCAAGCATCCTGTCAGTCACAACTGTTTATAATCATCCCCATGTCATCTCCATCCTCATTTGAACAGAGACAGAGGAACACTTCACACCGAAATAATCACAGTCTAACTTTTCACCAAAGCTTTTGGATGAAAACTTTTGAATCCTTATAGGGGTTAAAAACACTCATACAGTCACATAAACACACCTATATGCTAAATAGCTTCAAGGGGTTAAAACCTACACTCACTCATACAGTCACATAAACACACCTATACGCTAAATAGCCAAATCAGTCTACATTTACTACCATTTCCTTATACCATCAACAGGAGGCTGTTCTCAGTTCCAGACAGACAGCGCTATGCCATGTGGTGGTGGTGATTACCAATGTGTTTTGGATAAGGCTCTATGCAGTCTGTGCTGTATGCGGATTTGTTTCTGGGGTGTTTTTTTTTTGGTTTGTTTGTTTTTGACTCTCCTTGAGAGAAAAAATACTCTGAACTGAAAGAGGCTAGAGCAAATTCAGTCTGACCAGCTGTCAAGGAAGATCCCTGTTGTGCTAGCTCTGATGCTCCAACCACAGCTATGATCTTTCTCTCTCTCTCTCTCTCTCTCTCTCTTTCTGTCTCTCTTTCTGTCTCTCTTTCTGACTCTCTTTCTGACTCTTCATAACTCAAAAACTGTCTGACCTAATCCACCACTCTGGTAAGGACAACGGGCTTTCTTTTACTAACTGGAAAATACTTTGGCGTCTTTCGTGAGCCTGAACTCAAATCAAATAATGCAATTCTCTCTCAACCAGACGGCTGCAGTGCTACCCATCTAGGCTGCAGTTTACTGATGGTATCAATTCAGCTGTGAGGTTGGACATGCTTCCTGGATGGCTTGGTGAAAATGGTACCAGATTCCCTTAGCCGACAAGCTGAGAAGTGGATGTGTGTGTCTGTGTGCATGTGTGTGTGTGTGTGTGTGTGAGTGTAGGAGGGGAGGCAACCTAGTAGGGAAGCCATTTTAGGCTCCCAACCAACATTTTGTTTCCCAATGATAATGTCTCACACATGAGAGTGAGGGTGTGTCTGTGTGAGAGTGTATACACTGTCGTTTGAGTAGAGCGTGCTTGTGTGTAGATAGGTGGTGTGTGTGTCAGTGTGTGTGGGGGTGAGTGTGTGTGTGGGCAAGACAAATAGTGTGAATGAAACCAACAAACAAACAAACACGATGAAAGAACGCTGACCTTCAAAGCCCTGTCCCCAGCACCCCTCCCTATCACACACACACACACACACACACACACACACTCACACACTCCCCTCCCCCAACAGGCTCAATGCCTCCTGACCGTCTGTCCGTCTTGATAAAGTAGCTGCTGAATCTCAATTTGGAATTCAGGGTGGGG
>PYXC01001488.1:2877500-2882500 GCA_015244755.2 Tenualosa ilisha
ATGAGTGTGTGTGTGTGTGTGTGTGTGTGTGTCTGCATTTGTGCACGGGTGTGTATTTGTACGAGCGTCTGTATGCTTGAATGTGTGTTTATGCACGTCTATCTCATGTCGATCTGCTCTCAGTGTGATGTCCACCTTCCACCTCACCCACACACTTCTGTCATGGATCACACTGGCTGCTAATTAGCCTTTTAACATGCCAATTAGGCACCACATGGCCGCCCTGCCTCTCCAGTGGGAGCGGGCCTGTGATCCTGGGACTCGCTTAGGTGGACACCCTGGCAGCTGGTGCGACCTTGTGGGCAGCAGCCCTGTGAGTCTCCCAGGGCTCCACTCCAAACAGTAGACACAGTGCATCCCAAACATGGCTAGGTTCATTCTGTGTTTGTGTTTGTTCAGTGTCTGTCTCTCACACACACAGACTCTCTCTGTGTTTCCACCTCGCTCTCTCACACAAACACACACATGCATGCACACACATTGGATTTATACACACAAACATGCACACACTAATAGAAATACAGTATCTCATAAATAAACACACACACACACGCACACACACATACACACACACACTCACTCACTTACTCACTCACTCACTCACTCACTCTCTCTCTCTCAAACACACACACACACACAGAAATACACACAAGTTCTCTGTAGTTACATGAACTCTTGCAGTAGCGGTGTGTCCTCACACTGGGGGATAAGTGTGTCACTGCCAGCATCTCAGATGCCACACAGAGCGCACGAGAGAGAGAGAGAGAGAGAGAGAAAGAGAGAGAGAGAATAGACGTATACAACAAAGAGGAAAAAAGATAGAGAGCCAGAGGAGAGAGAGAGAGCAGGAAAACTAGTGTGTGTGTGTGTGTGTGTGGTGTGTGTGTGTGTGTGTGCACGCACATGAGAGAGGGAGCGGGACAGGGTCACATTAGGAGGGCCAAGCCCTCTGGGCTGTGTGCAAATCCCTGACCCTGTTTGGAGCTCCTCAGCAGATCAGCAGGGCTGTAGAGAAAACTTCCTCAGATAGAAGAAGCCTATCAGATCTGAGCCCCAGTTCCCACCCAACACACTAGCACAAAAAGCACACTCCTCAGCCTCCCAGGGGATAAGGAGACAGATGAGACTTCAGGACTGTCTTTTTCTGGACCCTTTACTGTATAAGTGATGATTGGCCTGTTTATACAGCTGTGTGTGTGTGTGTGTGTGTATGTGTGTGTCTGTGTGTGTGTGTGTGTGTGTATGTGTGTGTCTGTGTGCACGTGTGTGTGTGTGGTGTGTGTGTGTGTGTGTGTGCGTGTGTGTGTGTGTCTGTATGTATGTATTTCAAATAATGTAAATTGTAAACTCGTTCATGTTTTAATCAAAATTTTAAGTGTTATGACTTTTTGTAAAGTGTAATGACAGCCTTTTGTAACTATGTTATAGCCATTAGGGAGGTTTAAAGGAAAACTAGCCATTTTAAACTCACAGATCACCACTACAGGAAAAAATGAGAAAACATGGTTCCTTCTAGACAGAATAGTGGACTGGCAGCAGAGGTATGTCTGTGTGTGTGTGTGTGTGTGTGTGTGTGTGTGTGTGTGTGTGTGTGTGATTGTGTGTGTGTCTGTGTGCGTGTGCATGTGTGTGTATGTGATAACGATCCTCACCTGACACTCGCTCATAGGCTCCTCCTCCTTGGTCTCCACCTTCTTGTCCAGCGTTTCTCCAGCCAGCAGAGACTCAAGTACAGGGCCATCAGGCACACCACCCTCCTTCTTCAGGGCTGCTTCGTAGTCTGAACACACACACACACACACACACACACACACACACACACACACACACACACACCACACAACACCATAAAATACACACACACAACCCAGTCATACTGTTTTACATACAGTACATCGCAAGTAGCAGAGCTACAGAAATAACATTATTTACAGCTTCTTGTTAGTGACCCATATTTCTATTTTATTAAACACACACACACAAACACAGACACTCACTCACACACACACAAACACACACCACAGCAGGGACCTTGGTTTTGTTGTGGATATATAAAACCACAAAATTACATCATACCATAAACATCAAAGTTCAGTGACACTGTCCTGGATATTGTCCAAAACTAAATTGCGTTTCCGTAGGCTGCAGGACACTGAGCTCGACTGACGCTCCTGTCTGTCCAAAGCCTGAGCACTGGGCACATGCACACTGTGAGCCAGTCAGTCAGTCTATCAGGTGTTGAGCTAGAGGGGATGGCAGCGCAGCCCCCTGATCAGACTACTGATGAGCCCACTCTTAAGTCTGAACACTGGGGCTGGCACTATGATTGATGCTTCCATAGACAGAGCACAGAGGCATGGCTTCTGCCAGCTCACACCCACTCTCCATGCCTACACACACACATGCACACACACACACACTCACACACACACGCACACACAAACACACTCACACATCTGTGCACTGACCGATTTTGAACTCAATAGGTCCGAGTCGAGGGTCCTCCAGGATGTTTAGTCGTCTCTTCTTGCGCCAGCAACGGGCTGGGTACGTGTACAGCTGCCCAGGGGCCAGACCTGTGGAGCACAGCAGACAACCAGGACCAGACCAGGCCAAACACAGGTCAGTGGAGCAACACCACCACAGGCCACCTAAAAACACACTCGCTAACTCCCAATGCCCCCCTTAAGCCCCAAGCACTAAACCTTTAAAGAATTAGCTGCCATGAATCTGCATCAGGATTGGCTGATTTATGCCTGTTTAGCCTTTGAGGGGTCTGGGCTCAGGCTTAAGGCCGGCGCCCACTGGACACGGAGCATTAGATGCTGGTCATGGAATTCATCTAATATTCTGATATTTTCATTCACAGTGCTGCTATCAAAACGTAGCAAAATGACACAATTTAGCGCTACTTAAAGGTAAATGACACAAACACATTGTTTTAATGCTATTCAGATCAACAATGGCTTTGTGACTGTTACTATGCAATAAAACTGCCATTTCTATCAGCCAAATATGAGCTAGATCATCAATTTTGCACTATACTTTTGTTTACTGATGGCAGCGATTGCTAAGGGGTCTTGTTTTTAACCAACGGTATTATTAACTTCAGCCCAAATGGTCGGAAATAGCAAATATACATGAATTTGATAGAAAATCAAGCCATTTCTATCGGCTTGACACAGAAGTTTTAAAACAGTTTTTTCTAAACCTCTGCGGCAGACACACGGCACACCTTTCCAGTGGGCTTTGCTCCGTTGAAAACAATGGAGATCTAATTTTTTTTCTTTAACACTCCTGTTCCTTTGATCTACGTGCATGATAACACCGTGAAACACTTTGGGTCAACTCCTTTAAATGTGCTTTATGAATAAAGTGACTTGACTTGACTTGACCTTGGGAGGAGATTATTCTGCCTCACTCTGTCTGAGTCAGTGGCCCTGTCTTGAGTTCTCCCCTACGAGCCTAGACCCTGTACCCTCACAGTCTCTGCTGATACCAGCTGTTGACCGTGTGGGGGGGACTGCAGGGGACTGAAATAGTACAAACAGTATCACAGGTGGAGACCTGGGATGAATCTATTTGACAGGATTCAGGATAGCAAGTTAAGCCTTTGAGGCGTTAGGGTTCCTTAAGTTTGGCCTTCTTATGCACTCGTGTTCCTCTGATCTATGTATATGATAACAGCTTTTTTGCCTCTACTGTGAAGCATTTTGGGGCAACTCTTGTTGTTTTTTTAAACATGCTCTATAAATAAAGTGATTTGACTTGACTTACAGAAGACATTGGGATTCAGCTTTTCCACTGTTTGTCTGAGTCAGTGGTCCAGTCCCAAGTTCTCCCCTTATAGGCTGAGACCCTGTACCCTCACAGTCCCTACTGATACCAGGTGCTGATTGTGTGAGGGGGACTAAATTGTATAGAAACAGGGTATACAGGAATAGTAACAGGAACTGGGCAGCACTTTGTCATATTTGATACGTCATATATTTCATTTCAGTTATGTCACTCTGCATGTCATATTGTTGGCAATCCAGCAGCGTATCGCTCCCTGGGTGTCCGGTCACACACTATGAACTGTGGGCAACTCTCTTGTGGGCAAAGTCTGCAGAAATGTGGACTTACTGTAACTGGTAGTGTGCACAAAAGGCTCAAAATATCTGTGAGAGAGCCCTCATAGCTCTGATGATTTGACAGAGGGAGATCCCTAAGCCGCACAGATTTAAGAGTCTCAAAGTGTGTGAGAGCGGACATTAAGGTTGGAGCCTGTGGATAACACACCCCCTGTTTCACCACGCACACACTTAATACACAAGCACACACATAGACAGGCACGCATGCACACAGGCACAAACACACACATGCAGAATGATACACACACACACACAGTGTCTCACCTGGGCCGCGATGTGTCTTCTCCATCCAGATGTAGCAGTTGCTCTGGGCCACGCCTGTCTGGGAGTCCAGAAAGGGCAGACGCATGGAGCGTTCGGCGCACAGACGGGCATTATAGCTGCGGCAGTGCTCGATGGCCTCGCGGTAGAACTCCTCCCCAAGGCTAGCGACCAACACAACCGACAAGACACAGAATCATGATTTATATTCCTGCTCACCTGTCTCTGACACCTCTGACAACATCTGGTGCAATACACAGTATATACTTCTGTTCTGAAATCAATTTGCCAGTCTGGCCGTCTCTCTGTAGCTGTATTTAATATCTTTCAGTCTGTTTGACTGTCTACCTGTCGAGCTCTTTGTTTGTCCATCAGTCTGTCTGTGACATTGGGATTCATTCAGTGGAAACCCGGAAAACATTACATTGCACCCAATGGAAAACTTCCTTCCTCAGAAGTGTAGGACCAGGCTTATTGTATGGATTTCACTGCGCTCTCAAAGATAGTTAAGAGATTCTACATACACTGTGTGAAGTCAAGTAATGGTAATCAAATTCCCATTTAAAACTCTGAGGCACTTGTAACACCCCCCCCCGTCCAAAAAAA
>PYXC01001488.1:2885000-2927500 GCA_015244755.2 Tenualosa ilisha
TGACAGCTGTAGAAAATGGCTGCCTTCAATTTGGTTGCTTCTCCTCGCAATCTCATTACATTACACTGCGGCTGTTTGCCCTTGAAAGCTAAAAAAATAAATAAATAAATAAAGTGTTTGTATTGAAGGGTGTGTGAGTGTGATGGTGCTGCTGGTGGTGGTGGTGGTGGTGGTGTTGCACACCCTGAGAAGCCACTGCAGACTTGCAGACTAAACTGAGGCAAAGGAACAGGAGCAAGCAACCCAACATGCGCCATCTTTACTGGTCCAAACCCACTTCCCTGAGCCAATCACTCGCGTGGGTTTGTGTGTGTGTGTGAGATAGTGTGTGTATGTGTGTGTGTGGAGGAGGGGCGGTTAAGAGATTGTGTGTGTGTGTGTGGAGGGGGGGGGGGGGTTGAGAGAGAGAGAGAGAGAGAGAAAGAGTGTGGTGTGGTGTGTGTGTGTGTGTGTGTGTGTGTGTGTGTGTTGTGTGTGTGTGACTGAACACTATTTGGACTGGATTCAGCTCCAGAGGTTTTGGCAGGTTAGTCGCGAGAGACTAGGGGAAGCCAGCGATGGAGCCCTAGTCAGGCCCACGGAGACACACCTCCTAATCATCCTGTTCCATTGCCACAATTGCCAAATTAATTAAGACTTTACAATCAAACAATTGTGTTTTGGGGAGGCCGATAATTAATAGGCTATATGGCCATGTGAGGGAATGCTGCAATTACTATGTAAATGGAGGAGTAGAGTGAATAGAGGCATAGATTTTTTTTCATGGGTTTTAGAATTATTCTGCAAATTATACTGCATATGATACACAGGTAGATATACACATGCTCATGCTCACACACACACACACACACACAGACACAAAATCACAGTCACATATTAACAGAGAAACAACAGAGTCACCACCTTACCATCAAATGCACACACACTCACTCACTCATTCACTCACACACACACACACGCACGCACACAATCACATATGTACAAAGAAACAACAGAGTCACCACATTACCATCAAACACACACACATCACTCATCACACACACACACACACATACACACTAACGCAACCACAACCACATTTCTGAAACACACAAACAAAAAAATATAAGTCAGCAGAGAAGAAGACAAAGAAAGCCCGGAGCATCCTCTGCCTTTTTCTCCCACCTCAAAAAAACCCACAGAAGCCCCAGCAAACCAAGGCAAAAAAAACAGCTAGCCAAAAAACAAAAGCGCTCCAACATGATGAGGGGAGAGAGAGAGAGAGAGAGAGAGAGGGAGAGGGGGAGAGAGAGAGAGAAAGATTGAGGAAGGGAGGAAGGGAGGAAGAGGGAAGCTGAGGCCATGGAACAGGGAGTCACATGACTTTCTCCATGAAAGCTACACACACACACACACACACACGGCACCACCCCCGGCACCACCTTCCCTCTTTCCTAACCCAATTTCTGGGGCAATAAGGGAGCGCATTAGCAGGGGAAGGTGAGGGTGCCTGGAGCCCAGATGGACAATGGCTCCTGAGCCAACAGCGTGTGTGTGTGTGTGTGTGTGTGTGTGTGTTTGTGTGTGTGTGTCTGTCTACCTGTCTGCTTGGCTCTGGCCACTAGGACTGCTTATTGCGTGACCAACTACTTGGACAATCCGCTACCTAAGTTCCAATTAACAACAATTAAAATAAAAACACTGTACTGTGAGGAAGCACACAGCTCCCTCTGGAGGCAATGTGAGGTTAACACTCAAAGCAAGGGATGGGTTTTTGCACCGGAATTAATTACACAATTCCAATATGAACCCGACAGTGAAATAATTGAGAAGTTTTTGAGGGTGCATTTGAGAAGTTAGTGACGATTCATTCTGACAGATGTTCTCTGAAAGGAGCATCAGCAAGCATTACGCCATCCGTCAGGTTTCAAAACCGGGCGAAGGTCCTCTAAAAAATTGTAAACAATGTAGGCTATTTATTGTCTTCTAGTCTCTTATTATCTATGGAAGAACGCTATCAAAAGTGAGGCAGAGGCCGGGGCCTTTGCTTAGTGCTGAGTCCAAACCCTTCATTGTTATTCGCCTCTAATGATCAGTGCATTTGCACAGACGCATGCAGTCCTGACAAGCCCATCCATCCACAGGTAAATGATCACGGTGGAGGGAGTATTGAGGAGTATTAGTTTGAAATCAGTCTGGCCCCGTGCCAGAGCACCCACCTCATCCTGCGTGCCCACACTGCCAAGAGCCCGGGCTGGGGCTTACTCTGTGAGCTTGGGCCGGGTGGGAGAGAGAGAAAGAGAGAGAGAGAGGAAATCTGTGCACCCATCCCCCCAGCGTGTCTGTCTGTAGATTACAGTATGCAATATCACCCTTACCCAGGCAAAACCCTCCCCTTTCTCCATCTCTCACTCTCCCAACCCCAACCCCTCCTCCCCATCCCCATCCTGGTCTGCCCTTCCCCTCCCCTCCCCTCCCCTCCCCTCTCTGCTCCTACCCTCTTTCTCTGTACCCAGTCAGATGATTTATCTAGCTTTCTTTTTCATCTCTCTCTCTCTCTCTCTCTCTCTCTCCCTCTCTCTCCACAGACGTGGCACAGCTTTACCCTGTGCTTGCTCCAAAGCTAGGTCACCGAGGACTGGCCCTGGAAAGCTAGTCTTATTCAGGCACTGTGAACAAGCCATACACTCACACAGTGACACAAACAGACAAGCAGTTGAGTTTCTATACTGTGTGTGCTAAATTCTATGGAACCACAATGTTGCTTCAGTGCTTTTGTAGCATCTCTGTAGCGGCAGCCACAATGACACACAGCTGCACGATGGCCCAGAAGGTGTCTATAAAGGTGACAAAGGCTTCACTTCCTCAGTCTGATCCGAAACACTCCCTCTGACCACAGCCCTGCAATAGTGCACATAAACCAGGCAGACTTTGGAGAAGCACCACTGCCGATGGCTCGGCTCTGTCGCCGATTAACCACCTTAAGTCAGCAAGAGCTCTGCCGATATCGGCCGAGCTGCACATACCGCTAAAATTTGGGCCAAAGACACACATCGACAGGCCTGACACTGTCGGACGTCCAAGCACCGGCCTGGTGTGCACTAGCTAACAGACCACGGTTAACTCACTCTGACATTGCACATCGGCTCTTTTTGGGTCAGCTGTACTCATCCTACTTGTGACTGTCACATGCAGTGCGGCCAGTGTGACACTTTGCATCTACAACTCTGAACCGATTCATTACTTTGTCATAAGGAAAACATCAGTGAGACTCAAATGTGCCACGTGTGCCAAATGTGCAACATCAAAATGCTAAACTGCACACTGCAAAAGCTTTTTTTTTTCTCTGCATAGTTATTACATCATTAAAATTTCATAATTTCTCCAAATCTTACAGCAACAGAAGAACTCATGGCTACGCACAGCCCTGATTTCATCTCACCAGAACATGCTGAAATATAATCTGCCTAGTCATCAGAATAATGAGAGGAGGAACCTAAAAATCTAATTACATGGTCACTTCTGAACTTCCTACTATACTCTACTGTGTTCTGTCAAAGCACTTTTTCCATAACCCATTGCTACACTGATAACACATATCTAAATCTCCATCTACACCAGATACAATGTCTATGGAACTCACGCTAGTCTCAAGTCAAAGGCACCAATTGAAAGTTTGTGTTAAAATGGTACTGACCATTTGCAATATTATCAACGACCACAAGTTTAGGCCACATAGATCACTACGTCACTGCATGGCCTACAGTCTCAATTTAACAGCTACACACAGCAGAGGGACTGGAGTCAACTACAGACCCTCCATCCTCTGCAACCACTGTGCTCTTCCAGGTGGCTGATTTGCTGGCTCAGCCTGGCCAGATGAAAGCCAGCATGTGGCGTGACATAACCCTGAGCGCGTGTGGCCCTGGTGTCCTGATGCATGTTCCTCCAGAGGTACATACATGCTTATGTAAGCCACACACAAAGAGAGATGAGGTGGGGGGTGTGTGTTGTGTGTATATGTGTATGTGTGTGTGTGTGTGTGTGTATGTGTGTATGTATGTGTGTGTGTGTGTGTGTGTGTGTGTTGAGGGGGGAGGGTGGGGGCGGAACAGCAAGTCACTCCTACAGCATTGTGGTACCACGGTGATCACTGAGGCTTTAAATGGGTGTTGTAACTGTCAGTCATTGCCACAAAGTGAGGCACCAGTATCAGTATAGGACGGCGAGAAACTATACAGCCGTTGAAATGGGAGCCAGGAGGCCCGTTTAAAGTAAAAGGCACTGGGGCTGTGCTCTTTAACTCATAATACATCCCATGGTTACAATTTCATCTCTATAGCCTCACTCCATGGTCTTGCCGCTCTTCCCGAGTAGTCTTCCCAAGACTTCTGTTTACAATTTACGAGTCTATTTGTGGTGCTGTTTCCAACACGGAAAAGTTCATAAGGCTATTGACAACAGATATTATGATTCATCCTCAGAATGTAGCTGTTTACTGTTTGTTTCTCATTTTTAATCTCCAATTCTTTTTCCAGTCATAAGATGCCATTTATTTCTCCCACGTTCAATCTAATATGTTCTGCTAGTTGCACACTATCTGTAGGCAATGCTGCCTTTGAGTTAAATCAACCTGAAGAACAATTGAAAGAATAGAGCAGAGGCATAAACATCTTTGGACATTCCCACTACACTATGAACAAGCAACGGTTATATCACAATGTGCAGAATTCCCAGTCCAGCCGAGTGTATTTCTAGTGGGTGAAACTGAAATTTGTGTGGTCGGTTAGAGTACGATGAACATTTCTTCCTGCAGCACTTTCATAATGTCTCCGGATTGAGGAGAGGATCCATCTATGTAATAACAGCCAAAGTGGAAGAGTCATAAATCTCATGTGATGGACCCGCATTCAGCACTGGACTACTGCACACGGCAGTACCGCTCCAGAGGCATGGTCCGTTGCACACAGACACACACAAGCACAGCATACGCAATCACACACACACACACACACACACACACGCAAGCACAGCATACCCAATCGCACTCACACATGCACACACACACACACACACACACATAGACATACACATAGAACAGACAGACAGACACACATACACATAACTAACTATACATAAAACACAGGCCACCATATCTGCACTCAGGTGAAGCAAACATATATGCACACAAACCAACAGATAAACACAGGCAAATGCTGTTAAAATCACTGCAAGAAAACATTCAAACAAACTACCATGCCATACATAAGAGCACGTCCATGTGAATACCCCCAGGAACACAATATACTAATACTTGCATGCCCATTCTTGCATGCATACCGAAATAGACACATAACAAAACACAGGCAATGTACAGCAAACATACAGTGTATACACATGCCTAAAAACACAAAAGGCATGGAAAGGCAGAAGGTAAACAAATGAGATATCCACATATTCAGATACAAAACATAGCAATGTAAACGCAAATATATGCAATATAGCCTGGCAAACAAATATCTACAGGCAGACAGGAAAACAAAACTACACAAACACACAGGGACTCTGAAACAAGCACAGACACACACACACACAACCACAAAACAAACAGACAAACAGCTGAATGCAGCAATGCACTGGCATATGAATAAGTTCACTTAGAATATAAGTCACAGAGACACACAACATAAAAGTCCCTAGGTGTTATGCAAAGTTTATTAAAAAAAAAGAAAGTGGACATATAAAACACACATGCACACACACACACACACACACACACACACACACACACACACACACACACACACATAGAACAAACAAAACCAATTCGCATGCACACAAACTGTTCATTCCTGCCAAATAAAAATAACATACTGGGTTTTGGACTATACATTGCACAGAGGTGAAGCCTTGAAAATGTACACGCTCTCCTAGATAACTTCAAATAATGTTTTTTCATTAGAGCACCAGGAAATTTATGTCTTTCAGCCATTTTGAGACAGAACACTAAAACAAACCCCCATGTGGAAGCAATGGCGCGGTAATTACAATTGATCTGAGGCAACACATTCACTGCAAATAACACAATTGCTGTTGCACAAAGATGCACTGACTGGGCTTGGGGTATGGACTGGAATGAACTAAAGTAAACACACACATGCACACACACACACACACACACACACACATACACATGCTAACACACAGTTTAAAAGAGACACATTTGCATCGCGTAGATCTCAAAGGCAAACACTCGTCGCCTGGTGCTGACTGTGTGCACGGATGAGGTGGAGTGGGTTAGGAGTATAGGCCGTCTCGAGCCACGCCGCTCACCTCGTCTTCTTCTCAATGTCAGAGGGAATAGATCTCTCTCCTCCCGAACGCTGCTCCCCAAACGCTATCTAGGTTACTGCAGAGTCTGCCATTAGAGGAGTGAAGCACGGCGCCAAGCCCATGTCAGGCCAGTCCCGATTCAAATGACAGTCACTCCGACTCTTGACACGGCAGAATGCTATCTGCATTCATTTTTTCATGTATAATGTAAGAGGAGCACAGTCATCGATGCGTTCACCAAGGGCCCTCCACCCAGCCAGGCTGATCGGATGGGCCTGAATGTGGGCCTGGTGCGCAGCCTACGTCTGCTGTTTTCCCTCCTCCTTCTTTCTTTTTGTCTGTCTCCACCCTTCGCTTCCGTCAAGCTTCAGTTCTCAGTGTGATAGCACACCTGCTAATTTATGGACCACATGTGCTGTCCTGAGAAATGTGAAATTTTGTGAGAGGCAAAGCTTTTTGTGCTTTCTCTACACACCTAAACAAACAGAGCCACAAAAGCACACGTTCTCTTTCACACACACACACACACACACACACACACAAACACACACAATGTATGAGTCTGTCCATTGCACAAGGTACACACACACACACACACGTTCAATAAGCACCCTCCTGATTATTCTCCATAAATGTCGGCTAGTGCACCTAGCAACTACCTGGCCAACTGCCTCAGCTGAGTCTAGCTCTCAGCCTCTCCTCTCTGGCCTTCTTCCGCCAACTCACCCTCTAAAGTACGAGCACAGGCGGCCACCATACACTGTTACATCCCCAAGCAACAGTGCTATGACTGACAGTCGGTTAGGTAGCTTTGGAGAAATGGGTCATAGAGCTAAAAATACCTATCTGTGTGTCTCTTTCTTTCATTCTCTCCCATTTCCCTCTTTCTCTCTTGCTATACTATGAGGAAAACTCAAGAGCATCTATAAGTTGCAGATGGAGAGAGAGAGGAGAGAGGAAGAGAGAGAGAGAGAGAGAAGCTGACTGACTGAGCATAAGAAAAAAGCCCTTACAGAACTGTTGCAGACGTTACGCAAACAAACCAAAAAAGGGCAGAGAGAGAGAGAGAGAGAGAGAACAATCGAGAAATGAGGCAACGGGTTCAGGCTCCAATGCATTCAGCACAGGGCCACTTTAGCTCAGTGCAGAATTATATAGAATTCATTTCCCTCAGATCAGCCAGGCAAGGCAGAATAACTATCAGAACAGTCAGCATACGGCAGCTCCCTCACAACGGAGTGACAGAGAAAAAGTATTGAGGAAAAGAAGGTGGGGGTGGGGAGTGGGGAAGGAGGGGCGCAATCAGAAAATGAAAGGAGAATAACAGGGGAATGAAGAAGAAAAGAGACATGCTTAAAAAATGGTGAGAAACAATGGAAGTGACAGATGAGGAGATGAGCAGAGGAGACAACACTGAGGAGAAAAGAGAGAAGGGGAGAGGAGAGGAGAGGAGAATAGAGGGGAGAACAGAGAGAGGGCTTAAGTCATGTTTCAGGATGCAGCTGGGAGGCAGAGCAAAAAAAAAGAAGTCACAGGCACATTGATGCCATCCATGCCAATGGAATCCTTCAAGCTGAATTGTAGAGAGGTTTAGGCAAATGGCCTGATGCACAGAGGGTAAGGGCTAAGAGACAGCCATCGAAGGGAGAAAGAGGGAGAGAGGGAGGAGAGAAGAAAAAAAGATTTGAAAGACTAATCCAGTGGAAGTGAAGAATTCTCAAAAGGCCACTCTCATTTTCTAGAGATGTGTCAGTCATTTTAAGGGAATAAGCAGACACCAAGAGAACTCCCACTGGGTCACTGGATTAATGGATTTGACAAAACCAATTTCCTTGTGTTCAGATTTAAAACCAAACTGTATCGTTTATGCCAACATGCTTGTTCTATGTTCTTTTCCAGTTGACTTCACTTTGTTGTAGATGTCAACGTGCCCAACTAGAATTGACCATAGACTTGCGATGAAAAGTGAACAGTGAAACCATAATGAGCAATAGGTTTGTGCCACACCGAAAAATGTATCCTCTTCGGAAACCTGACCCGAAGAGAATCCTGTATCAACATGCTACCCCTCAGTGACTACGAATGCATCTATATGATACACTTTTATACTACAGAGAAGATGAGGAACATGGTGAAGATGGGTTAAGCTTCCGAACGAATCAGAGACCTCAAAGATTATGCCATTACCAAACTGACCACTTGCGCAAGAGTTTATCAAATACTTATTTAAATTTAATATCTCTGTACTCTTAACTAAAGGCCTGGGCGTTTCTATACCACACAGCTCTCACGAAAGTCACATAGAACAATCTTTGAAGACTTGTGGGTTCAAAAATAATAACAAATAGGCGGACAGTTTGGATTCCACAAATCACTTAATTCGGGCAGCATTAAATGCCATCACAGTTCGTGCGCGCTGATCGAATCAACCTCAAAAACATCGCTATTAACACCGTTTGACTTGCCATGAGAACGCAAAATAGGTGCGGATACGTTTCGAAGTACTGCATGAAATGTCGTCTTAACTGTATCTTAAAAATGATGGGTGACAAGGACGGGTGCAGTTGTGCACCGCGCACACATAACTCTGCACAGGTAGGATATCCTATATGGTTACCACAAAGACACGAATAGGAGTATGGGACAACTCCAGGCTCAGTCTGGTTTTGAAATGGATGTATGTATATATCCTACTGGAAGAAAGCAGTAAAGTATGCCCTTCGATAAGGTCTCGGTTTCTGAGGCAGACAGACGCAAAGCCACCTTTTGGCTGCCAGCCCGTGCGGGCGTCTGCGTTCCGCACGCTTACAATTTCTTGTCAATCTGCACAAAGGAATCGTACGGAAACTTGATGGAATGTCTATCGTTCATCCGGAAGGGTTGCGGGAGGTTACAGTACATTTCTGTCCTCATAACGTAGCATGGGCATTAAGCACTTCTAAATTAACCGTATCGATCACTAGATATTTGCAGATAGACTAAATACAAATGCGTTTTCAGCATTATAGTTGTTTGTCAATAAATTGGCTACTTCAAATCTACCGAGGTTATAAGGGCACATTGGAAATGATCTTGGATGGACAGCGGCAACAAAAACGCAATACTACTAAGTGATTGTTATTTAAAGACTAAAGCCGACGACTGCCTAGAGCTGTTTGGAGAGCTTGGTGTAGTATTGTTTCTAACTCCATAATTTCGTCGTGCACAGGTAATGTGCACACGCCGATTCCATCTCTAGCGTTCTGTCTGTTTATGGAGCCTGATGGAACGTCGCTATGTCAGAAGAAAAGAAAACCCTCTCCCGACTTATGAACATGCAAGTTCATAGAGATCAATACGGTCTATTGACAAGGGACACCGGGTCACGTAAATGCCACTTTAACATTCCACCATATCGCTCAGTAGACGCTAGGCTGTACCAAATAGAGGAAACTGAGAACGCGCGGCATGTCAACCGCTTCTGCTCTGTGAAAATGCTACCCAGATGCCAAATAAAGACGTCGTACCAATACTTTTAGCCATTCCTCCGGTGTTCACGCTGCCGGCTACGGTGTACGTATCGGCACTTCCAACTCTGTTATAAGGATTTCATGCAATTTTAGGAAAACTAAACAGCACGGCATAGCTTCGCAAAATTCTGCAATAAACAAGAGGAAAATGCATTTACTTACGTTTTCAGAGGGTTTTGAACCACTGTGGCCATTTTGATATAGTATGATACAATGTAAGACTGCAGATGCCCGGTATTGTACATGTAATATACCAGCAATTTCAATTTCATTCATTCTCAGGGGCTGCGGCTGGAGCAACCAGCCAATAGGAGAGAGATTACTTATTGGCATGTTGGGGGAAATGTAGTTTTTATACCCATCGATATTCAACATGCTTATACAAAATGCACTACAACTACCGGCAAGGAACACTTTTAACCATATAATGGTCCCGCCTAAGACTACTCGGATAAGCCAAAACATTTACTGTAATGTCAAGGTTGAGCATCAGTTTTAAGTGCAGTCTGTGCAGACCTTTTCAATCTTTTCTTTGCCGCCTGATGTATGATTATGCCAATGCAGTGTTTTTCTATTGTTTTCTTCAGTAACATCCAAAAATGAACATGGTCAGTATGATTGTCCACACAATGGTTTAATTCAGTATAAATTATACATACAGATTTATTTGCAGTTACATACGTTGTGTTTTTTTTTAAAAGAACATTTCTAAAGAACTGCACAGATTAGGAAAAAAACATTGTATAAGTTTAGAGGTGTGTCTGACAATTTCGCTGACCAAATGGGTCTTGGCAAATGGTTAAAATGACAAAACACTGTGCAGCGCTACACAACAGCACACCTCTTTTGGAACAACTTTTTGGGGCATCTACTTTTGTTGCCAGCTTATAATTCATTAATAATTCGTTAATAATTAGTATTCATGTGAAAAACACATAGGCCGCACACACCAGTCAGCCCGTCTACAGACACCAAAGTTGGGTGAAATCTGGTATTTAGTTCTGTTGTCTGGGTCAATACATCCTGTAAATGTAGTAAACCCTTCACAGCATGACTGTAAATTATCATGACAACAAGCCTACACTAGCTGGATACACCAAAACTTGATTTTTTAAAAGGAAAAGTATAAATAGTGATCCTGATGGACTGGGTAAACTCAAACGAGTACGTTGAATTTTAATTTGCTCTGCAGATGTGTTTGGAGGCTGTCCCATTGGAGCTGAAAAACAAACATAAAAAAGCAAAGGAATCAACTGCAACTGCTTATCCAGCATGGGGCAAGGTTCACATGATACAGAGAGAGTATGATGGATTTAGCACTCAACCAATGGTTATACTGATAAAACTATCCTTAAAGAAGTAATCTGGTGTGAATCAATCAACAACCCTGTTGTTCGATGTCACGGAGTGCTGTCTGCAGGAGAAAGAGTGAGAAATTTTGAAACAACATAGGCCAAATAGCAAATCTTTAGCTAAGATTAACTGAACGGGACATAGGAACATCACACCAGATTTCTCCTGTAAGGATGGTGTTATCAGTATAACAGTTGGTTGAGTTGAATGCACTACTAATTCCACTACTCCATACAGTCATGTTTTTTTTCATTGGAATTGAGTAGACAAGTGCATTTAAATTATCTTTGTGTACAAGAAAAGGGTGTTTGCCGCACATCTGTTTAGAAGGATTCCAAAGCACAAAGTTGATTTGACTGGTAATGTCCTTGAAAATCTGAGGTGAATAAATGACCTACAGTTCAATTTCAGTTGAAAATGGGATGACAATAGCCGGGGCAGAATCATCCGAATCAAGTTATGTGTAAACACTAAATTTTAAAATATATTACTGCATCTGCTGACCTACTGGTTAGAGCTTCGGGCTTGTAACTGAAGAATTTGTCGGTTTGATCCCCGACCAGTGGGCCATGGCTGAAGTGCCCTTAAGCAGGCACCTAACCCCTCACTGCTCCCCGGGCTATAGCAGGCAGTCAACTGCTCCAGGTTAGTGTGTATATCACTTCACTGTGTGCGGTGTGCATTTCACTAATTCAAGATTGGGTTAAAAACAGAGATCAAATTTCCCTCACTATACTCAAAAGAATATAGATAATTATTATTGTTATTATTATTATTATTATTATCTTGCCCTATCACAAGCAGGCAGACTAAGCAATTGTGCAAAGCATGACACCTTCCAGACACCTTCTGTTAAAAGATTAGGCTATACCATTTATCAAATGCAACTTCATAGCGTTTATGTACTCTTAGTATGACAGCGATGGCCACAATGCACTACTAAATAAACTGTTTCTGTTCAAAACTGTCAGCCTTGGGCCTGCATTGCCTTCCACTTCACTTTATCCTCTCGTGATGTCTTTTGAAGAAGTGTTTACGTTTAATAAAATCACTGAATGACAAATAAGCTTTTCACACATTTCATGCTTTCAAACGAATGTGACAAAATATACCCTGGACACCCGAAGACCTAATTCACACCACAGGGCTGCATCCTGCACTGATAAAACAACCTTTCTACTTTTTGTTAAAAGGTAACACAAAGGTGTTATGGAGCACTTCTAGCAACCTTTTATAAGTGGCCCAAAACAGAGAAAGGAAAATGAACTGTGCTTTTCATTAAGTTATGTTGTAGATTTGACTCAAATAAGTTATTTTTCATTAAGGCGTTAATTCTCATAGGACTTGAGATTATTTCAAGCTACTGTGAGCATTTCTGGTAGAATGGGTTCAGACGAAGAGGGAATTTAAATCCATCATCTCAGTTTAACTGCAATGGCGCCACTTCCCTGCCTCTCTGTGACATGTGATATTTATAGATCTCTGCTAACAAATATTTAATGAACATTAGCAAGCTCCATGGAATACAGCATATCCTGTTGATCCGTGAGGAACTGTGCCCTAGTGCAAAGCTGCACCTCTTTCAACTCTTTCATTTTGATTAGTATTAGATTCGAATTAGGATAAGCCTAGCCTATACATCATTTGCAGTCAATGCTACTTTGTCATGGACACAGAAGGCAGAAAGTGGATCCAGTATCCTGTGTGTAAAAAATATACTAATTTATTAATATGGATTATGGTAACACCCTCTGCTGAGAAATAAGCTCTGGCTGGTTGCCTGTAGTAGGGAATAGTCTTGGTCTGTTGACAATTCAGACAATATGACCGCAGGGTTGCGCTGTTTCTGTGTGTGGACACTTTATGCTAGATCACCTGGACAAATCTGTCAACATTTAACATTTTAGTCAACATTTCAAAAATACACTCATAGACGGATGATTTGTTTTGATTTGGTTTTGCATCGCAAAAGTACACTGAGTGAATTATTCATTTGACTAAATAACTAGTGGTGTTGTATGGAAAAAAGTTGGACATACATTAGCACAAGTTAAACATAGCATATTTTTGTCATATTTTGAATCTTTCACTGGTATTCCACAAATTCATACAGGCCATTAACAAACATGCCTGAGCTCTAAGCCAAAACATTACAATGTAGCATAACATTTTATTTGATAACTTTGTTGCTATTATCTCATTAAAGTTCACAGACCATTAATTTTAACCACTTTGTTGCAGCTACGTAGGTTGAGTTTTCATATTCAGGCTGACGTAAGTGAACTGTCACAACCCGTCACAACCACTGCCATGAGAGAGGGGAAGTGCACATGCAAAATACGTTTGTTGTTGTCTGCGAAGCTAGCGTGCTAGCCAGCATCTTTAACAACAAAGAGGGTCAGCTTTTTAATCTAGTGATGATTCTTTGTGATATGTTCAAAGATGTCTGAGATGCTTCTGAAAGAAATGGAGGAAATATCTCTTACGAGTCACCATATAGGAATTGAAGAGAGCAATAGCGAGCGGAGTTTCCTCTTGGTTGACGAAAACGAAAACTTGCAGGCAAGTTAGCTAACTTATCCTAGCTATCTGACGAGCGTAGACAGTTGTTTTTAAGTTGGCTATGGCAACATTCATTACGTTTGAAATGTTAGTTTCGAAGCAACCAGTCTTACCCGTTACCAAAACGATCCTTATGCAATTTAGTGTATGTTATTGCTGAGTCATGCACGTTACCTTTAACTGTGTTATTATTATGAGGTTGCACACGTGTTAGCTTGATTTAGTTAGCACTGTATCGGTCTTGTTTTGTCAGGTTTTCTGCCTCTAATGGCATAGTTTCCCCCTTGTCTTCGACACCCGTTAAAGTCTTAGCTTTGGAACCTAATTTTAAGCCTGTCGACCCAATGTGCGCTGTCTACAAGTAGCATAATACTTGCCTCCTAAATTGTTTTGATCAGACGGCTTGATGAGCTTGGGTTGTTAGCTAACATTATCGGTCCTCGTTAGCCTTAGGCGGGCCGCAAATGTAATGCAATCCTTTGACAATGTGGGACGGCGAGAATCGCATTGACTATTGCTTGTATCCGTGAAAGTTGTAACTTCTCCCTGCTGCTGAAACTAAGCGTCGTTGGCTACGTTTGGTTATATGCTTCTACATCTCCTAGTCTGGAAAGTACCGTAGCACTGGGAGCGCCCCTGGTGTTTGGTTCTGACCGTTTCCTTGGTCAGTCACATGCTTCTCCAAGCGTATGAGTCATGTAATGTACCTGTGCATTGAGGTCACCTTTTTGATATTAATTAGGCCAATGGTCTATTGTCAGGTGTTCAACTTAATTATTGCAGATTAAGAAATTTTAACGCTACGTGGGAATCCTGATAGGAACGCCAATGACTATAAAGGCAGTTAAATGCGTACATACAAAGCATACATACGTTTCCCACTGAAAATTAAGTGTCCCTTATTTTCTTTACAGAGGTCTGGTCACCTTAGTATACATAAAAGGAAACAAACATGTAGAAAAATAGTAGTTTCAAAGAGGTCACACCCTCCTCAACTTGACCCGAAGCATTACTGTGCACTGTTTGCCATTCTTGAGTCTAGTGAGGAAATACTTTGGCTCCACGTGATAGTTTCTCATATACAACATAACAGAAATTAACAAAACTGTTATGTTTTGTTCAAGCCCTGGTGAGAGATGATTCAGCTACCTAGGGGATGTTTGTGGTGGATCGCTAACACTTTTGCTACTCTGGTTTAACTTCTTTAAAGCATCATGGTCTGTTTGGCTAAAGGTACAGAACAAAGAATTCCAATCAAGAATGATTTTTCTTTTTTTAGTTAAGGGCACCTTGTGATGAAATCTTTGAAGTAGAACACAAGGTCTTAAAGAGCACTGGAACACTTTCGAAACTTACATATAATTAACTTTGCTTCCATGCTTTCCTGCGCCTTCCTCTTTACCACTCTCTCAGGTTCATGACGAGGAGCATTTCCTTCAGAAACTGGGCTGTGGCAGCAGCGACATCTCTGGCGTCAAGGTCCTGTCCATCTTTGGCAACACTGGCGATGGCAAATCCCACACGCTCAATCATGTGCTCTTTGATGGGGAGGAGGTGTTTGCCACCTCACCCTCCCCCACCACCTGCACCGTCGGCGTGTGGGCTGCTTTCCAGCCGAGCCTGGGCCTGGTCGTCCTGGACACTGAGGGCCTCCTCGGCGCCACAACCCACCAGAACCGCCGCATGCGGCTGCTGCTGAAAGTGCTGGCCGTGTCGGACATTGTGGTGTACCGGACGCGGGCCGAGCGGCTGCACAACGACATGTTCCAGTTTCTGGGGAGCGCCTCGGCTGCCTACCTCCGGTACTTCACCCCTCAGCTGCGAGCCCTCTCCAGCCGCTGCGGCCTGGACGTGCCCCTCTCCAGCCTGGGGCCCGCTGTCATAGTCTTTCAGGAGACGTCGCGCACACAGCTGTTGGGACAGGGTAAGGAAGTGGGCACAGCACCCATGGGCACCCTTCAAATGCTCAAGCTGAGCCCAGATTTTGGGTCTGTCCGGTCTGTCAGTCCTGTCTGTATGTCCATCCATTTAACCCTAATTTTATCCTCACTTTTGCTAATACTGTGTTTCCCTCAAGAATATAATAAATGATGCTGAAACTCTTAGTCTGAACGCCAGTGTAGTACAAGTGTTTTTATTTAATTTAATTTTATTTAATTTCATGCCTTAGGCCTAGCCCTTACATCAAACCCACTCTCATTAGCAGGCAATCCTGTCAGGCAAACAGTGCTCAGCCTTTAGACTGTCTGACTCTAGCGAATGAATTTACAATAGTGAACACCTTCAGTGAGCTCAATAACCCTATGGCCATATTTTTATTATAGTTTATTATTATTTATTATAGTTTATTTATTTATTTAGCCTGTACCTTGCCATAAGTGCATTGTGATGGAGTAGTGGTTTGTACACCTAAGGGTAGGGGAAGTGAACCATAGAACTGGAATGCGACGCTTGTTTGCCTTCAAGACAGGAATGTCCATTTTCTCTACTTTGCTCCAAACCCATCAGGACGTGAAATTTTCTCCTTTATTATTAGACTGTAAAGACAATGGTCTATTTGGGCTGGGTGTATGAAAATGCACTACCCTCTTGGGATTTTCACTAGCACATTAGTGCTTCCATATGGCAACACTGCCACTGCTGGCTTTGGGAGGTGTGTAATATGTTCCCTAGAGTCAGCCTCTGCTTAGTTATTTGATTGATTCTGATTAATGAAGCAATGACATTTAATTACAGTAACTGAGGGCCGTTTCTTCACCATGCCTCTCACAGATAGCTCATGCCCAGGCCAAGCTGACACGCTGCTGCAGAAGCGCTTCCATGACCTGGCCCAAACCACCGAAGCCTTTAGCTCAGTCCAGTATGTGGGCACTCAGACCATCACGCCCCCTACAGACTACTCCCTGCTCCTGCAGGCTGTCAGTCAACAAGTGAAGAACATGGCCACACGGGCCCCGCGCCATCCAAGTATTGTCTTCAGTGCACTTCAGGTAGTTGTGTGTGTATGTATGTGTGTGTGTGTGTGTGTGTTTGTGTTTATGTGTGTGTGAAAACCATAGAGGCCCATCAGGTTGCAAGATGTATGAAGACCCTCCTAATGCTGGACAGTTTTTATTTTATGCCTCTCCTCCCTCTGTTTGTGCTCCGTCCTGTCCCAGGCCCTAAGTGAGAGGTTCTGTGGGGACATCTCTGATGACAAGGTTAGCATCTGCTCCTTCTTCCCTGATGAGTACTTCACCTGCCCCTCTGTTTGCCTCAGCTGCAAGTGAGTGTCCTGGAAGATAGTAAATGTGCTTCTATTATGACTTTGACATTTTGAAGAAATTAGGAAGAATGATCACTTTGGCTGAAAGAGGACTACAGCTAGTTGTGATGAATCTGAAAGAGTTTAGAAATTAGAGTGAGAACATTGAGGATATCTCTAAAGATTCTATAGATGATTGGAAACCTCAGCTGAGTCTAAGCAACATCCTCATATCACAACAGGCTTTTATCTCTCCTCGTTCTTTCTGACAGGAAATGTGATCAATTTTCAAACTCCTTTAATGTCTCTACCAAAATGAAAGAATACTTTAAATGGTTGTCATTTGAGCGTCACAAACCTCATGATATAGATTCTATCTCCAGTTTTTTCTCCAGCCTTTGGGAGGGAACTGAGAATTTAGGATTAGAACCTCTGATTAGAATTTGAATTTCTGACTAGTAAGACATGTTGGCCTTATAAGACTGACATTGCTATCAGTGATATTTAAAAAAAAAAAAAAAAACACACTCTTCTGGCAGTTTACGAGTGAACGCATTTTCTAAACTGTTAATAAAACCAAAAACAACATGGTGTTGCCAAACATTTTGAGTGTTTTAAATCACGTTTCTGTAGCTGACGTCACATCAGTCTTATATAGCCAACACGTCTTACTAGCCACAGATGCCTGTGTGAGCAAACGTTGTGTGCAAAAGTGTGCAAACGTTGCTGAAACATCAGTAGAGATCTGGGGATTGTATGTTTTGTCATCTATTTAGCGTGAGGTGTGGGAACGGCATGAACCACCAGAAGGATGGCGTTCAACACAGCGCAGATGGCTTGTGCCAGTATGCCCATCAATACAGCAACAAGGTCCTCATTTGTAAGGTAATAACCGTTCTCAAATTGGCTATTTCTTACAAAGTGTATTGTCCAACTGCCTTTATGATGTTTTTTTTTTTTCTGAAATAATGTGGAACATCAATCTGCTTGTTTGTAAAGTAATAATTCACAGCTACAAACTATTACGCCAGAAATTTACAGACCTGCTGTGTTTGTGATGGTCTTACTGAAATAAATTTTTATTTGTTACGAATAACAAGATTGCTGATTGCAGTATATCACCATCAAATTACTCTTGATTCTAACATTTTATTCCCCAACACAGAAATCACAGAAAACTTCCAGCGTAGCAAGTGCACAGACCTGATTCAGATGTAGGAGACTTGCCATAGCTAGTCTAATAATTAGTAATTAGGCCCTGTGGGTAGCAGAATGCTATTTCATTTAGTTCTGATGTGGAAAGTAAAAGCTGTCTCAGATTGCAATGAGGATGACTCATCCTCTGTGTTCAGATTCACATATTGTACCTTTGGACTACTGCTGCCTTCCATGAGTCATCGTAGGTATTCTGTGTGTGCAACGTTTTATCACCACGCATACGTCATGTGATCCGTGAGGAGATGGCGAAGCATAAACATTACGGCAGGTGTTTGGCAACACGGGACCCAATTTCGAGGGAGGAACAGCACCCGTGTGTACTTGTTCCCACTAAGTTGTTAACTGGAAGGAGTTTATTGCTCGATTCACTGAGATGGGTGCCAAGACTACAGAGGAAAAACAAATGGGTCCATTCATTTGCTTTGGCAGGGAATCAGTGGGTAACCAGATCAGTGTGGAGACGGAGGCTGAGTGATACTCTGGTGGTGTAAAGTGGAACAGTGCAGCCTTCCTTAGAGTCTCATCAGACAATCAAAGCAAATCAAAGTCTAGACACATTGAAAATGAATGCGTTTATTGGGGTAGTGCATACATCTTTTTTAATGCCATTTTGGTCCAATCTGCAGAACTTAATCTGTCATTTTCTGTGTTAATGGGAAACGTCTTTCACTAGAGTAAGTGCTTTGAGGACCATATTAATAATGCCTCACTTTTAAAGCCGCGTTTTTTTTTTTTGTTGTTTTTTTTTTTTTCTAAGACATTAAGTATCTCCTAAAGTGCTCATCTCTCCTTTGTCTTGTGATCTGTGCTCTGCACCCAGAGGTGCTATGAGGGAGGACGGGAGATGATCGTGGTGCCCAAGACCTCAGCTTCAACAGACAACCCCTGGTTTGGCCTAGCCAAGTATGCCTGGTCCGGGTAAGTATATACACACACACACACACACACACACTTCATGAAGTTATAATCTTTATCCAAATATGCCATTTAATGATATAAAGTGCCTACAGACCATTTTCTGAACTTCATCCATCAAGTCCATCAAGCGTGATCCAAACTTGACATAGCAACAGTATTCTTTTGAAGAAAAAAAATCACATTTCTGTACCATCCACTACCAGAGTTTCATACTTTCTTGCTTTGACAATGAGTCTTCTGCTATATGTAATTCAAATGGTACTTTTTCCCAGGTATGTTTTGGAGTGCCCCAACTGTGGCATAATATACCGCAGTCGGCAATACTGGATGGGGAACCAAGACCCTGAGGGGTCTGTGGTGCGGACTGAAGTCAAACACGTCTGGCCAGGGGTGAGACAGCGAATGCACACACAGTCTGCCTTCTTACTGAATCAGTTGGCTTGTTCGACTTGGCTGGCTGGTTGGCTGGCTTGCTAACTAACTGGGTGGGACTGACCATCTCATAGGCAACATCACAGACTTTTGCCCAATAAAAAAGGGCTTTACGCCAGCC
The DNA here is from genome assembly GCA_015244755.2 of Tenualosa ilisha. Taxonomy (NCBI): domain Eukaryota; kingdom Metazoa; phylum Chordata; class Actinopteri; order Clupeiformes; family Clupeidae; genus Tenualosa; species Tenualosa ilisha. The sequence goes on from PYXC01001488.1 coordinate 2,904,670, forward strand.
AGCCTTCTAGACAGCCAAGTCAAAGTCAAAGTTCTCAATTCTACACCATGATGGATGTGACATCAAGTACCAGTAAAGAGTTAGTCAATAAAACATCTGTTCTTCTATGATCACAATTATCAGCCAGTTGCAGTTGGTGTTTGTCCAATTTTTTGTTTTGTCATTGTCATGTTTTTTTTTTTGTTGTTGTTTTTTTTTTTTAAGAAATCTATCTTTTTTTAGAAATGTTTATTGCTGGAAACAGAAACAACACAGAGGCTGAAGTAGACACTGTCTACTAAGACAAAGATAGTAAAAAGCAGTTTCCACCTTTTAAAATAAAACATGGAACAGCAACATCAACACCATAAAGTAAAATTCAATCAAAGAAAAGAGAAAAAAACAGAAGAAAGAAGAAATAAAAAGGAGAAGGAAAAAAAGGACAGGGGGGAGGGGGTGGTGGTGGCTTAAACAGCATACACACAGTTTGTAGTTTATTCTGTTGAGCTCCTTCAGAGGCCAGGTCAGTCCATGTCATCATCAGGCATTTCTTTATCGGGTTGTGTAACACCTGTCTGGGCAACACTCATACTCATGCACTCAACACTTCTACGTCTTTCCCTCTCTCCTCTTCAGTCTGAGCTGTTCTCTACCGATCACCAGAATGCAGCCCAGCGGGTCCTGGACGGCATGAACTTCGTCATCCAGTCGGTGTCAGAGTACAGCACCGGCCCCACTAAGGCCATCACAGCCTGGCTCACTGATCAGGTGGCGCCGCCCTACTGGAGACCCAACGCTGAGATCACAGTAAGCCACCTTTCTTACTTTTATACTCTGGCGTTCTTGCTAATAAAGCTGGCAGTGTTAAAGGTATGTAGAAATAAAGAATCATATTTAAATTAGTGCATGTGATTAATGTAAAATTGTTTACAAGTTTTTTTTGTTTTTTTTTTTAAATGAATCATGCAGACACACGACACACTGTTCTCCTCATTTACACACACTACAAGGACTGTGATTGGTCGAGTTCGTCCAGTCGCTTTGTCTTGTTTGCTGGTGTCTTTCCACAGCCCTCTGTTGGTACTATCTGCAACATGCTAGTCCACTGTATAGACTTTGTAAATAATTTAAGATATCATTTTGAATTCAGTGGCAGGATTTCCAGATTGTTCTGTGTCTATCTTTTTTAGTAATGTTTTAAATCCAGCACTTCGTCAGCAGGCAGTACTTAGGCAGTCACCCTTGGGCACCCCTGTCATAGACAACCTGTGGCAACTACACTCTTTCACATTGGGTATATAGGAAACCGAGGAGTGCCACTTTGCTGAAGCTTGTGCTAACCAGGGGCATGTATGACATTTTTTCTTCACAAAAATAAAGGAGAATTCTGGAACTTTAAATGTGTGATTAATTTTGATTAATCATGATTAACTGAAATTTTCTGTTGTTATTAAGCAGATTTTTTAAAATCAATTGACAGCACTAATTAAACTAATTTTTAAATTATTTTCCCAAGGACAGAATGACCTCTACATTTTCTGATACCCGACAGTATGAACACCAAATTAGAAACTCTTGTGTTGCTGTTGTTTAGGAACAGAAAATTGACAGCCTGTACTCTTTACTTGAAGAGTGCATGACTCATTTTTATTGTTCAAGAGCCCCTTTTTTCAACTATTTATCATCAGAATTCATTTTCCACAAGCTGCCAGCTGTGTTAGCCTTGGTGCTATCACCATGGATACAGCTTGTCATTACGCTCTCTCAGTTGAGTTCTTTTTTTCCATCTGTTCATTTCTAAACTCACATCCGTTCTGCCATCTCTACTTCTCCTCTCCACCAGCATCCTGTCTCCCTCTTTTTTCTTTCTTTTTTTCTTTCTTTTTTATCCATCCCTGTTTTTTCCCTGAAACCTCCATGTGTTTTTTTTCTCTCCACCCGCCATTTTCATTAATCTTGAAAAATCTCATCGTCTTTTTGTTTGTTTCTCTCTTGCTTTTTCCTCATTCTTTCTTTTTTTCTGTCTTTCTTTCTTTCTTTCTTTCTTTTTGTCTCCCGTCTCTTCCTCTGCTGTTGTCTGTCTGTGTCTGTATCAGGCCTGCCATGCCTGTAAGAAGCCCTTCGAGGAGCTGGAGCGGAAGCATCACTGTCGCGCGTGTGGTGAGGGCTTCTGCCAGGGCTGCTCGTCCCGCTCCATGCCCGTCCCTGAGCGGGGCTGGGGCAGTGGGCCCGTCCGCGTCTGTGACACCTGCCACCGCCAAGGAGGCCCCAACTCCACCGCCACCAACCAAGGTAAAGAGTCCAGTCCAACACACTGCCTCACATGCTGAGCACAGCTCCCTCTGTGTGGTGTGAGTGCAGAGCAAGCAGTCTAATAGTTTGTGAGACACAGGAGTCACAAGAGAAGCATTGCCTGAGGGGCAAGCATAGTGTACAAGGGAAATATTTAAAGTAGAAAGTAATCTGAATGTAGTCCTTCCAGGGCATGTTTTGCATACACTTTGGACTTTCATTATCAGCTTAGGGTGGGAAGAAGAGAACCTGAATATAAACACAAAAGTGTTCCTTGAATTACACCTTATCTAGCCCACGTCTGGTCATTGTCCCCGCATTACGCCCTTATCTCTCTCCCGCTCTCGTACCATCCCTCTGTGTGATTTTCATCCTTCAAGGATCTGAGGCTTTTAGCCGAGGCTTTCAGAGCACGAGACAAGCATGACTCACGGCCCTGTTAAATATTAGCTTGGACAGATTTCACCTCTAATGGGGAAACCCAGTTATGACAATGACAATGTTAAAAGCATCCATCATCTTTTATGGCTGTCAGCCCACTGTAGAACCTGTTTGAAAGTGTCCACATTTGCTTAACAAATTCAGGTTTAGTGGAGAGAAGAGCCGCAAATAAAAGTGCTGCTTTTAATTGGCCGTCATTTATGGTTGCCTAGAAACATTCACTTCTGTGAACAAGTCATTGTGACCTAATGCCTTACCCTGTAGAGTAGCAAGAAAAAGTAACTTTTTTTGTGTCCTGTCCTGTTATTTCTCAAGAGTGTATGCTGTGGCAGTCTCATAATTGGCTCTCAGAAATTTTCACCAGTCCAGAAGTGTGTGTGTGTGTTGAGTATGTTTTTGGGCAGAAAGTGTAAGTGTTCTAAGTGCTAAAATTAAACCTGAGCGACTGCTCCAGCATTTCGTCTAATAGCACAAGGAATATTCAGATCCCGCTGAGGAGCTCACTAAAGCACATGCGGTATGGTGAAATTGAAACAATAAGTCCGGCACCCTTTCTTGCAGTGGCCCAGTTGGAGCCTAGGACTCTAATGGCTCGCAAAGTGACGGAGGTGGCACAGTCAACACTGGACATGGTCTCCACCGCTGTGGACTACCCCCTGTGTAAGTATGCTCTGACCACACACTCGCCCACCCACCCACTCATCATCTCCTCAGCGGCTTACAGGACCCTCAAGGCTAGAGCCCATAAAGTTGGTCATTACACATTAGGGCTCCACCATCCAGCAACACAGCAGACGTGCCTTGTCCACAAGTGTGACTCTGTGGGCAAAATCAGTGCCTAGTAGCAACCAAAGCCAAAAATGGGAGTTATTTTTGGAAGGCGAGATGAAAAGGTTTTGGGCTGTGTTTTGTGTGGGCACGCGGAGCAGGAACTGTTGCCTTTGGCCCAGGCAGGGCTGTAATTACGTGTGGAGAACTGATTTGGTCAGCAGCATGCCGGCTGCTATCGCACAGATCCCCTGCGCTCACCCCCAGCTACACAGCCATAGATTGGAGGAAATATATTTTCATTGTACTGCTTAGAGCTCACGAGTCAGCAGATACTGTATAACGATTTCCGCCTGGCATTTTTGTAAAGCCAGCATGAAACCTTCAGAGAGCTTCTGCCAATTATATTATACATTTATTCTGTATCTGTGACGATACATACATGAAATTACACTAAAAGTTAAACATTAAATGAAGCATTTAAAAAGTTCGTCAGTATAGATTTAATGCAGTTCCCTGCTTGATGGGGTAAATTCGTTTTGTCCTTTTGTTATTAATGCACATATTGATATGCTCTCTGTGCCATATTCACACAGCATTTTGAAGCGATAAGCTGCTTCTACCCATTTAGAAAGTCTGCGCATCTCCCTTTTTGGCTAAGAGAGTGTTTCAAAACGTCGGTGAGAACGAAGTAGCTCGGTAGTTACTTGACATTTAGACTCTTGCTCGTATGGTGTGCTTCATTTCACCTTTCCATGTTGCAGTGTGTTGGAAAACTTAGTCAGCTTCAGCCACCTCATTCTTCCCGTTAGTGACATCTTAGCCTAAACAACTAGTTGCCAATATTGAATCGAATCTAACAGCTTGATCAAAAAATGAATCTCCTCCCTACGCAGACCTGTCTCGGATTAGCCAGTCACAGAACGCAAGCTTGTGCGCGACACTTGAAGCTTTGCCATAGCAACTGAGTAGATTTCACACTTTTGTATTTTTTGCTTTCTCTCAGCAAAAGTGTTTTTTTTTTCCTCAAACTCTCTGTGAATATGATTTAGAAAAGAACTTTTAGTCAGAAACTTTTATTGCAACTTGGGACTAACCTCAGTGGTAAAGTGAAATGCTATGTATATATGACTCCTTATGTTTTTGAAAGAAAACTAGTTGCTAGAACATGGCATTCAGTACCACAGTTTATAATGAGACAATAGACATTTGTACAATTGAGATAAAGAAGTATCGACAGCAAAGTTTTTGTCAGTGTAAGACGAAGTTTATTGAAGTGGCAACAGCATTCATGGAGAAAAAAACAGGCCTCCTACCCTTCCCTTAAATCCCTTTTTCTCACTAAATCACTTTTTCTCTCCACCCTTTCCTTTGTCATTTCGCCATCTTTTCCTCCTCCTTCCCTCCACCCACACACAGGTTTTGTCAAGGGCGTGGCGCGACCTGACTACTGGGTTCCCGATCACGAGATTGTCCAGTGCAACCAGTGCCAGAAGGTCTTCACCCCCAGCATCCCCAAGCACCACTGCCGGGCCTGCGGGCAGGGCGTGTGTGCCAGCTGCTCGGCCCAGAGCCGGCCTGTGCCCTCTCGCGGCTGGGACCACCCGGTGCGGGTGTGCGACAGCTGTGCGGCGCGGAAGGACAGCCTGTAGAGAAACACCAGGGGACTCTCAGAGTTCATGTGACATGTTCAGAGACAACACTGACACACACACACACACACACAGATACATATACATTCTCATGCAAGTACACACAGAACGTCACCACAAACCAAGGTGCCCAGGTGACACAAACCCAGGTGACCCCCCCCCCGGTTCTCTCTCTGTGTCAGTGATTCATCTCAGACCTCGCCAACCACATGGGATTCTGAGGACCTAGAGTCAACCCATTCTGCAGCATTCTAAAGGATTAAGGGGTCAAGAGAACTACATTAATCATATATATGCACTTTTTTGACAGGAAAATGAACAAACTATGTATGATTTCAGTTGTTTAGTCTTCGCTGCTTTCGAGTGTAGCTGTGGTCATGATGAGGGATAGAATAGTGTGTTGTGAGCCTGTCAGGAGATGGCATTTTAGAAGGATATTGCAGAGCCACATCTCACCTTTATTATGGGACTGTGTCCCTACACTAAGCACTTTGATTTTGTTTTATGTTGGGTTTTTTTTACTACAGCTGATTCTGGGCATTAGAATGTCCCTGGTGCCGCATAGGACTGTTAAATTCTCAAAGGAGAGAACAGCCACTAACCCCATCGCCACCAGTGAAGTGACGTGATGACTAATATGCATTTCGAATGATGCAGTGTAGTTAACATTCCAGTGATGACGTCTCCGGTGACGGTTGTCTTTGCTGTACTCTTCTATGTTCCTGATCCTATCCAAGTGGGATAGGGTTTATCCAGCGAAACACTTTCTCTCATCTCCACTCTTTGATGAAATTGTTTTTGCAACGTACACCATAACGGGCTGGAGCTCCCATTGCCAATAACAACAGAGGACCCAGCGCTGTCTGGTGCGGGTGGCAAGCTCTCAGTGGTCTACAGTGCGGTGAGAGTGCCCAGCTCCTTTTGCTGATATTGAGTTAAAGCATAGATTGCTGGGGGAGTGGCAAGTCCCTGAAAGCATTTTTCCCCCATTTTTATGCTCTATGTGTCCTAGTGTTTCTTTCTCTCTCTCTCTCCCTCTCTCTTTCTCTCTCTTTCTAATAGACTCTCTTACACTCTCACTTGACATTTAGCAGTCATATTGTTCCTTACGATGCCCTGGAATATGCAAATGCAAGACTGTACAGTCATTAACCAAAGCTATGATTTTTTTTTTTTAAAGAAATTGTATATAATTGGCGTCTGCCTCAGACAATCTGTGTTTTACTCTGCTTTCCTGTAATATGTAATAAAGATTATCATAAACCTTTGCGTCTACCCTGACAGCAGATTGTGTGATGTGTTTTTTTTTTTTTCTTACATATTTTCCTCCAATTAGATGTTAATGCTAAGGTCTATGAGGGCCATATGCTGTGTGTGTGGTAATTTTTTTGTATGGAATGCCATCTGAAATGTTAAACGGAATTCACACAAGCAGAGGTGTTTTTTTTTTTTTATTCTACTGAGGCAGATGTAGTGTTTATGCTATGCAGCAGTTAGCTTGGATAGGTTCTCTTGACTGAAGGGCATTTCAAGGTGAGGATCCAGGTTTCCTAGCAGGATGTGCAAAGACAGTTGTGGCTGTAAGTTCCCACTCTGACAAGGGTATTGTGGATGAAGACTTGTTTGAAAATTAGGTTATAATGCAAAGATAACTATGAAGTATGCATGCATAACAGCAGAAATGAGAAATAATGATTCCATTGCTGAGGTCGTCTGGTTTGTACACAGACAAATTACTTCTTGACACAAAAATACTGAGAAAGAACATAGTCACTTGCCAAAAACGTGTTCCAGACCAAGGCTCTTGCAATAGCCCATTGAGATGGCGGATTCAGGTGCTAAATGAAGGGAAGAACCCTCTGGTTAAATGACCGAAGTGATTCAGATAACTGGAAGTCTGGTCATTATGATAAGGCACACTGACCTACAACGCTGTTTCCACTGCTTGGAAAATCCATAGTGGGGAAATTAATGTTACTCACCACAAGAGGGCGCTCAAGCCTCGTCTGTGTGCTCTTGTATACCCGTCAACAGACTTGCGTTTCGTGCTCGATTCAGTGATGCAGACATGTACCAATAGGGATAAAATAATCTTACTATCAAAATGACATATAATGCCCCCACCTCCTCTCTCTCTCTCTCTCTCGCTATCTCTCGCTATCTCTCTCTCTCTCTCTCTCTTTCTCACACACACACACACACACACACACACTCACCCACACGCACTCTCTGTACTCTCTCCTCTCTGCTCTGTCTCTCTTGCATGTCACAGTGATTTATGATCATGTGTGTAATATACCTGTAGTCTCCATTTGCAATACAGCTATTAACAGACCACAGTGCCCTTGAGATTTACAACCACTGAAGTGTCCATACTGGCAGTTTAAGGAAGTCAAACGTCCTATGCTCATTTTTAGCAAAATGTTTGATGTGCTAATATTTGGTACTTGGTTATAATGGACTATTATGTAATGCATTATGTCAGGATTTCTTTATTCTAACAAGAATTTATTGAGGAATTGAGGAATCATCTCTGTGAAATGTGAGTGTCAGTGAAAGTTAAGTCATCCAAGTAAGCACAAAATAATATCACTCACAACAATTATTGAAGTAGACATGTCTGTAGTGAAGGGAGGGAGAACACAATCCAAAAAAGAAGAATCCACCCTAAGATGAATAAATAAAACTGCCAAAAATATTCCTAGTCCCACATTACTGGTGTGAGGCAGAAAAGAGCAGAGATGACAAAAAGAGATTGAAAAAAACATAAATTTAAGTCTTCTCTCTCACTTTCTCTCTCAAGTCACACCGTGTGTACAGCACATATACAATTACAGCCCAACAGAGGCAAATAAACATGGCTCAGAGGCCTTGATCCTGAAGGTGACCTGTAAGCATCACCGTGTCTCTGAGTGAGTATCTGCTTCATCCCTGAGGGAGGGAGGCCTTCTGTGGTGGTGGTGGTGGTGGAGTAGTGGGGGCCTTCTGTGGTGGTGGTGGTGGTTGGTGGTGGTTGGTGGTGGGGTAGTGGGGGGCCTTCTGTGGTGGTGGTGGTGATGGGATAGTGGGGGCCTTCTGTGGTGGTGGTGGTGGTGGTGGTGGAGTAGTGGGGGCCTTCTGTTGAATAACCCCTTGGCTGCTCATTTTTTTCGGGGTTGACTGAAGAAATGGGTCATCTGTGGAAGGAGGTCTGTGTGCGACCACTGTGGCTCATTATGTTCGTCCTATAACACACTTCTTGACCCCATTAATGACACTATGTTGCATTAACCGTATTGCCTGGGTTGCACATGATTGTGTTATCTGCACACACACACACACACACACACACATACACACGCACACATTTTTTTCATCTTTTTTTAGAACTCCTCAATTAAAAAAAAAAAAAACTATATTAAACATATATCAAATCTCCCAGAAATATTAGGGACGCTGCCAAAAATTGTAGGCCTTATGACAGAAAATAATGTATGTATGTGTCGGAGTATCCAAATATTCTCTGGGGCCCCCTGTCAGTGCCCAGCCCTTAGAATCATCCAAATCTCCACGTCCTGGCGGTGCCCCTGTCTAGAGGTCTGGGTCTGTGAACCCCAGGAACCTTAGCAGTCGTTGGCTCCAGCTTGGGTCTGATTTAGTGCTGGCTCTGATCTGGTGCACAGACCCATCCTGTGTTGATGAGTGTTAGATCTGTGAGTGTTAGATCTGTTCTGGAGTCAGCTGCAGTATGTTTGCCAATGCCTTTGTTCCTGGGAGACTGTCATCAGTCTGACATCTCGCAAATCATTTCCTGGTGGCATTAGCGCTCACCATTTAGCTCAGCTACTCATCCATGTCCTGCTGAAATCAAATGCTTATCTGTCTTCTGGTGTCCGTGCTTGTCTGCCATGTCCTGGGCTGTGTAGTGCGTGCCTGACTGTAGACTAGGGAAGACGGGATTTGCATTTGAAGTCTTGTGAATGTCATTTGACACCATCTGTCTGTCTGTGTGTGTGTGTGTGTGTATGTGCTTGTCCTCAGCCATCATCTGCTTCACACTTTCACTTTCCCTTGGACCCCCCCCCCCCTCTAAACCCACCCACCCCACCAACACACACACACACACACACACACACACACATACACATCACACCACATTATTCTCTCTTGCTTTGCTGCTGACCTGCATGTCTGTCAATCTCCATAGCTTTGCTGTGCTCCCTGTCCTGTGTCCACTTAAGCGTGTGTGTGTGTGTGTGTGTGTGTGTGTGTGTGCACACGTGCATGTGTGTTTTACTTTGGTTTCCCAGGTCGCTCTTGCGCATCCTCATCTAAATGCTTAGACGTCTGTCTTCCTGTCCGTTTTGTGTTCTGCCTGTGTCGGCTCTGTCCTCCACTGGGCTTCCAGCTCTCCCTCCCCAGTCATGATGCTCGTGTACACCCAGGCCTCTGTGTGCCAGCCTTTAGCATTCAGCCCGTGATGGAGGACCCCCCTCCCCTCCCCCCTCGGGGCATCATGAATGACAACCACTGGCATGGGCTCCAGGGGGCTGGCACAGCCAGCACCGGCCACTGCCAGCCAGGACACAGGGACTTGGAGAAAGAGGAGAAGGGGTTTAGAGAGAGAAAGGGAAAGAGAAGAGGGGTCCAGAGAGAGAGAGAGAGAGAGAGAGAACAAGGGTGCAGAGAGGAGAAACAGAGGAGGGAGGGAAAGAGAAAGGGTAAAGAGGGAGTTAGAGGAGAGATGGAGGAGAGGTGGGAGTAGGGAATTAGGGAAAGGGGGAAGAGTGGAAAGACGGGAACAAAGAAAGAGAAGGGGGGGGGGGGGGGGGTACAGTACAGAGAGAGGGGGGGCGGTAAGAAAACGGTAGGAAACAGCAAATCCAATTCCCACCCAGCCAGTGGAAATGATAGCACTGGCAGAAACATTACCTTCCCCTAGCAAGGCTGCCAAGCCTCCAGTGTTTTCATTCCAGGGAGGAGTGCTGCTTCACTGAGGAGCCAGTTTCTCTAATATTTTCTCTAATTGTTATCAGGCTCCACCATCTGTTCTGCTATTGACAACGGCACACCCTCATCATGCTGCCGTGGCAGAAGATCAGAGGACCTCACAGAGGAAGTCACACTGACATGGCTATGACTGTCTGGATTGGAAAACCCTATACATTCATATTATAAGATGCTGTAGTGTGAGTAAATGCTGTAAAACTTGGAAGTCAATAAGTCCAAGTTGGACTGTAAAAATCCCCCTGTTTGTTGTTCATTTAAAGCTCTTCCCTCAGGCCAGAGACTAAGAGTCAAATAGGATGAAAAAATCCTTTATTCCTAGTGCAACACGCCTGCTCAATTTGCACAGTTTTGCTTTATTGCACATACATGATTCTAATAACTATGTGTCAGAAACACAGATTAGATAGACATAGATTCCCTTCTGGTGTCTTTGTGTATCTTTGTGCTATTATGTGTACCTGACTGAGAGACTAGTTTCCCTTTGGGACAATAAAGTTCAACTCAACTGAACTGAACTGGGTAAGCAAAAATAACTGGAATGTAGTCAATTTGAAAAAAGAAAAAAAACGTGGCCTTCAAACACTGAAGCATTTTACCTTGCTTTATTAATTATTACTGTAATTATTAATATCCTCGAGTCTTGTTTGTGCAGAGTGGAGTCTCCAGCACAGGTGTGGCTGTCTCTCCTGGGCAAGCTGGGAGCACTGCAGCTGGAGAGCGGCAGAGAGCTGGATGACGGGGCTAGTGAGTTAGGTGACAAATGCCCCCTCCGCCTCTTCCCAATTAAATGTGTAGCTCTCTGTGCCTTGCGGAGGTAATTGCATACTTGATCCCAAGAGTGCAACTAGCTAAGGTCAAACTAAGGCACCTTGCTTTTGGTCGTGTGCCGTTCTGTGCCACTTGGCGGACCACACGAAAGAAATGGCAAGGAAAACCCAAACAGTCCATGTTGTAGTTCTCACATCATTAATATTTCAGTGATGGAGACATTTGGGCTGAAGTTGGTTCCCTGAAATACTTGTCACAGTCACCTCCTAAACGTTGTCCTCTTTTGGTGAGGCTTATTTTGGCCAGAAATGGCTGAAAAAACAAAAGCTAATTTCCTAAATTCTGCCCATGGGTTTGGCTGCATTTGACGTGTTTCATTATGCAAGTGTAAGCTTGTATGTTTCATTGTAAGGGGTTTCATGTTTAAACAGTAATTAGAAATAAGCCTGTTGATACTCAATCAATAAATCCAGGTCAGTATCTCCATAGGGATGCATGGCTGTAAGAAAAATGCTGCATCTGCATGTGAGCACAATGCCATTTTTCTTCCTCCATCTTGCACAGTGCGTCTCACCGTAATTATACCTGATGTGTAGGTCCTGCTGCTCTGGTGTGTTCCGTGTTGTTCTGCTTACTGTGGCCGTTTTGGGATGTTTATAAATTACTCTGCCTCGAATGGTTTCCATAGCAACTCATCAGCGGTGTTGTCCCATTTTCCCACATGTCCATCCTGCTTTCCACCCCCTCCTCTTCCACTGCTTTGGAATGGAGAGAGAGGGGTTGGGGGGTGTGGGGTGGGTTTGCAATGGGAGCAGAGTGTCTGTTTGGAGAACCTCACGTTTTCTAGTAGTTTCTCATGGTCTCCAGGGAAGACATGCCTCTTTGCCGGGGATACACTGCACAGTTGACCCTGAGCCTGCCTCAGCGAGTGTATATGTGTGGTTCCTCAGGTTTGATATTCGCCCACACAACAGTTGGTCTCGCTGAGCACGATCAGATGAGAGGAGGGAGCTGTGCAATGTGCTGTAGTAGACTATGTAACATGCAAAGGAAAACTGCACTGACCTCAGTGTGCATTGGGCTCTATACACAGACACACTTGGGGAAGAGGATGGTATATTTCACAAAGTACTCACCAAGGGTCATAAACCAGACAACCCAGGCACCCAAGGAGTGTGCGTGTGTGTATGTGTATGTGTGTCTGTGTGTGTGTTCGTGTGTTGGGAGGGGGGGTTAAAATGCACATGTATTTACTCAGTTTCAATGCCTACGTCTCATGTCTTTCCATGTCAAGCTCCTTGTTTAATGTCTGTGTCTGTTATCACTCGTGTGTAGCCAACAGGGGAAAGTCAGATGTGAAAACATCTGTATCATCAAATAACTAAAATCGCTGTGTACACAACACATACACCACACACTTTCCAGTTGCTCAATGCACATAGGCAACATGAGGACATGACAACAGCACACTGTGGCTGTAGATCATTCAGCATGCAGTACTCCGTGCACACAAAGAATCCTTTGAGTGGCAAATGGCTTCTTCAGGGTGGAGGGGTTCATCGTAGCTTGATTGGAGGGAGAGAAGATGAGTCTTGTCTGCAGATGAACCACAGAACCCTCTCAGCTTCTCTTTCGCCAAGAGCAGGTCAGGGGTCAGGTCAGAGGGAAGGGGTCTTACTGTGTCAGGACTGTCCTGAGAAGTGGGAAGTCAAGCATTTCAAATTTGGACGGTCCATATTTGCGACAGGAACCTTTAGTCATAAGATTTTACTAGACTCAAAACTGTTGGGAAGAATCTGTTGTGAAGTGAACGTACAGTACGTTGTACAGTACGTTATACAATGCAACATACAGTACGCACATGGACAAACGTTAGGAGAAGCTAACTAGCATAGATATAGCATAGATGTGGAGGGAGGGAGAGCAAGCAAAGCACAAATGCTAGAAGCGTTTTTTTTAATATTATATTATTTATTTATCTTTGTACAATGTAATTACAATACAAATATGTAGGTTTAAATACAAAAGTCTGTAAATAAAGATTAAAAATAAACTCCACTGGCTTGTTATCACTACACTACAGTTTTACAATCAAGTTTATGAGGTAATTTAGTTTGTTTGGAACAACCTACATTTTAATTTTCTTTTTGTTTATTTCTTTTTTTTTATTTGTGGACAAAAAGGGGCCAGAGGCAATAAATTAACACCGATTCCACCATGACTGTCCTCTGCATAAAGCACGGGGCAGCACTTCCCCATTTTGAAAAAAAAAATGAAAGAAATCCCCAGCAAAAGCTAGACAGGGGGTCTCTTCCTATCATGTTAATGTTCATGTGTTTGGGACTGGGGATTAGGCGAGAGTATAACTGCCAGAAATAGAGAAGGAACTGGCCTTGTTTGGCCTGCTAAGTAGGAGTTAATGACCAGCAAATTAAGAAGGTAAACCAGAGAATTTGTATCAGCTGAAACCAGTTAGGGAGCTCTGGAGAATTGTGTGAAAGTGTGTTTGGTTGTTTGCATGTTTTGGTTCTCTCTCTCTCTCCCTGTATGTGTGTGTGTGTGTGTGTGTGTGTGTGTGTGTGTGCGCGTGACGTATTCTTTTCCGCTACACTGAAATCACTAACAGACACGGGCAAGACAACACTTCATACTCCCCAACTATTGCTTTCAGGAGCACAAAGCTGATCTCTGGTTCTGCAGTGGCAAAAGAAAAGATGGATATTTTTCTCTTTAAATCTGCCCCCTCCCCACCCTTTTTCCATGACTAAGGAATGCCCTCAGCCTAAAGGGTGGCCTGTGCCAACCCCATCCCCTTAGTTCCCTATTGAGGCCACTGAATCATTTATCATTCCAGGTATGTTTAGATCATTTGGTCAGAATCAATAGATTATGCCATCAGGAATATGGAATGTCCTGGAAAGTGTTCTCTTCTCTGTGTAGTGTTATTGTTATTTTTGTTGTTATTATTTGAATTAGTTGCTTTAAGAGAGATGGGTACATATTTAAAACATATTTAAAATAGACACATGAATTGGCAGGGTGTCACAATTCCCTCATTATTTATTTGTCTGATGGAATGAAAAAAAAACTACTTTGAGGGACACATTTTTGGATTACTTGAAAAAATAAAGTCTTTGTCAGTGATAAAATAATAAATAAGAACATTTGGAACCTCATTAGATATAAAAAAATAAACTGAAACATTCCCACGTAGTGTTCAATCATTCTTTCTCTTTTTGCTATATTATTTTCTATCCTTTCGATTCATCCATGTTTAATCCATCTTAACCTGCCAGTTCCTTCAGGAAGGCTTGCACATTTACTTTCTTTGAGCAATCAATCATTTCTGCTTCTATCATTTCTTCCTCCTCCTCCCTCGTTCTCTCTGTCCCTTTCTTTTCTAATTCAGCTCTTTCTAGTCTACCTTTCCTCAACCCTTCTGAAGACCTCCACTTGTAGTTATCCCCTGCAAAATTCAGCTCACCGGCTCAAACAAACCCTACGTGACGCCGTAACCTTTTCTAAATGTCAATGCTGCAGCTGGATTAGATGGACTGCCCTGTCCTCTCTGAACGGCTCGAGTAACAAAACCGATCAGGTCTGGAGATCTCTCTCTCTCTCTCTGTCTCTGACAATGCATTACGATTCCTTCCAATACTGATCCTGCAAAAAAAGCCTCTTTGATTATTGTGTCTGAGTAACAATGCAATAGCAGCACTCAAAACAGCAACTGCCATGAAGGCCAATGTGGTGCCAGTTTCATGTCAGATCAGGGCTGTGTGTGTTCCAGGACAGTATAGGCTCTGGAGCAAATCGATGTCTCCAACCTCCTTCCAGCTCCAACACATTCCTCTCAAAGCTCTTACAGGTGCTCCTCCAGTCACCATCTCTACATCTTAACCCACCATGACCTCTGAGTCTGGCTGCGCAATGACAACTTCCCTTTGGAGAACATTAAAAATAAAAGTACTGTAATGAAGGACTGGTCTCGGTGACCCTTTCTGATGTCAGATGTACCATTGCTGAAGCTTCCAGAACACTCTACCACATTCCGGTGGCCCTGGCAAGGCAGGCCAAGTGTAATGAGGGGCCTGGTGACATGGTGGTTTTAGTAGTGACTCACTGAGGTTGAATAACAAGTGAAAGCCACACTCAGGGGGATGGTAAATAGAGGGAGAGTAAAAAAGAAACATGCTATTTACACACACTCTCTTTCTTTCTCTCACTCGTTCCTTCTCTCCCTCTCTCTTTCGCGCGTGCTCTCTCAATACAGCGGCCATCAATATGGCTCCCATTACACAGCTTTTCATTTGTGAGTCATTCATCCTCCCGCTCAAGCAGCCAAATTACAGTTCCCATTTTCCCGCTCAACAGAAATAAATACAGGGAAACCATCAAACATACCATGTCTTTTAGCGGAATAAAAATATCAGATTTAACGGATAACTCGTAAAAATCAAAAATAATAAATAGCAAACCAGGCCATCTGTTCAGTTCATTAGCTAACCAACCCCAGTCTCTCTTTTTTTTTCCTTTTCTCTCTTTTCCCCTCTCATTTGCTTGTGAGCAGAGATCATCGCCTATGAAGTCTTTCTATGAGCTTAGTCTCGCTGTCTTAATGTCATAGCGGAGGCCTGAAACGCATAACTCAGTGGCTAACGCGTCCTCTGGAGGGGGGGGGGCTTTTTGTGTTCTGGGAGGTGACTCCACGAATGGGCGCAGAATGCAAGTGGAAACAATCCTCTCATGGCATTCAGGGTACAGGTGCACGCTGGAAAACTCTCTCGGTAGCCAGGAAAAAGAGGAGAAAATCTACACAGGAGAGGGGAAAAAAAAAGTAAAGGGGGTGGTGGTGGTGGTGGTGGAGCAAAGTGGTTTGAGTCTTGCTTTGGGGACGGGGACCAGCCCACCAACCCCTCCCCCCTTCCCTCGTCCCCTGGCACTGTTCGACACAGTTAAAGCTCAATCTCAAAAGTCTTTTGTAAGTCGTTGGAAAAGGGGTTGGCTGTTTTGGGCTGCGTTTTGGACTCGAGGGCCGCCCACTTCGCCTCGAAGCGCTCGGCCTCCTGAGAGTCAGCGGGTGGGTTGGTCGACAACGCTGGCACGCTCTCCATGGGCCACCCGCCACCACTGCCGCTGCCGCTGCTGCCAATGCTTCCGATGCTTCCAATGCTGCCCGCCATGCTCACGCTGGCGGGTCCCGGGCAGTGGCTTGCCCCGTTCGATGTAACGCTGATGGGGTTGTGCGGAAGACCGTTGACCATCGGCACAGTGGTGATGGGAACAGTTGGGAATCCTCCAGGAAGGTTGGGAAAAGCCGCCTGGTGCCCGACACTCATCGCGCCGGTCTTGGGCCCCAGGTTTACTCCCATGGAGGCCGCACCGCCTGATCCGGCTGCCGTGCAGAAGACATTGGCCACCATCTGGGAGGGGGTGATGCCCACCACCGGGACGCTGGCGTTGGGGTAGGTCATGCTGTTGGCCATGGCGGGCATGTAGGCCTGCATGGGCACAAAGGCGGGCTGCAGCGGGGGCTGGCCGAACATCCCGACTGGCGCGGGGGTGGCATCGAACGCCAGTGGGAAGGGCTGCATGGAGGTGGGCAGGGAGCCCGGCTGGCCTGCCATGGCTGGCACCGGGGGGCCTGCCAAGGTGGGTAACGTCGGCCCAGCCAGGCTGGGAACTGGCGGACCGGGCAGTGTGGGTACCGGAGGAGGCTGCTGGGCGGGAGGGGGAGGCAGACACGGAGTCGGCTGCGGGGCCATCACCGCTTTGGAGACCTCTTCCAGCCAACGCTCGGCTTCCGAGGGGGTGCGCTTGTGCCCCCCCTGGGGGCCAGCAGGGGGCGCCTGCGCTGGGCTCTCGGTCTGCACCCACGAGGTGGTGGCTGTGTGGGAGGAAACAGGAAAGAGCTTAACATCCCCTTCATTTCCTCTCAATCAGTTACTGTCCAGCATTTTGACAGTCTGTCTGCACTGTAATACACTTCAGTTCATTAATGGGCACACACTGATGTTCACTTACAAACAGCTATCACGCTGCATCTGTAACTTGTCTGGAATCAACTGAATTTGCATTAATATATTTCAAGCATCAAACCAGCAGACTTGAGTGATTCTGACACACTCCTGACACACTCAAACACTGAAGGGGTTGATGGGGAGTGACTCACCCTGCAGTGGGGCAGGCGGAGGGGGGATGATTGGGGGAATGGCGCTGATGGGTAATCCGTTAGTGGAAGGTTTGGCACACAGCTCCTCGGACGGTTTGGTGAAGGAGCTGTTGATTTGGCTGCACAGTGCGTTGATGCTGTCCGCCTCGCCGGACATGGTCAGGTCCATCTCTGGGACTGGGGAGGGTGGGGAGAAAAAATGTTAGTGAGGTCAAGTGTTCATTTCCTGTCATTCATTTATTCTTAAGAACAACAGAGCGTTTAAGCATTTCCTGAGGTGTGTCTCATTGTCCAATGGAAATTCAAAATTCCATCCCTGATATGTGCGCTTATTTTTAGTCACATACTAGTGTAAATATTAATCCTGTATTTAGCAAAAGACCATCCACTGTGGTAGGTCAGGCAGGGGAACAATATTTATTCTCAAAGCCAGTTTATGTGAAATCAATCCCGACAGCCAACAGCACTGATGTTTGTACGCATTTCAATGTTAATCTATTTTAGTCACATGACAGGCTTAGATTCTACAGGTTCACAGCTCTTTCAAAGTACTTCATCTCTTATGTAATAAAAGCAGTGTGGGAATCCTGACCCCATGAATCAACCATCATTCTCATATGAGCGTCCAATCACAGCAGAGATGCTAAGCCATTGCCGAGCTGCAGGGCCCTTATCATCACGATCACACTTGGTGATGTAAGATTGTTAATAATGGATTGCGTCTCGGCGGGATTTCAGCGAAATGTGCTGGACTGGAGTTATGACTCGAGCGCCACTGATGATGACTAGTAACCGCACGATAGAGGATGCCAGCGTTGTAATTTGCAGTGGTGGCGGAGGAGAAAGAGCTGGCGGTTTTCAAAACAACGGGGAAGCTACAGTGAAAGCACACAGATGACTGTGCCACTTTAAACTGACAGTTTTTGGCACCCTTGGACTTACCACAGTGAGTCAGCGCCCTAAGTGCAGCTTTTTGGTTAAAGGCTTTGCAAAACCACGATAGCAAAGCTTAGCTTCACTCTCAGAAGAGCCTGGTATGAGGGCAAACCTAAGCCTGATGGCATCTTAATAGGTCATACTGTAAACATTCTAAAGTTTCGTCACGTGATACTGCCAAGGCATGGGGGCAGTTGGCTAAATTTAGTGAGCAAGATGTCACTGAAGAGACTGATGAAGATTTCATGCCTCAGTCAGCCTGGTGATTTGGTTACATAAATGCAGCAGGCCATGTTTGCTGAGCTTTACTGGCAAGGAGATAAGGGTTACAAATACTTAAATAGACATTTTGTGAGAAATAAATGTTATTATGCAAATTTACAGCCTCTACAGCATAATTTGTTGGATTGATTCAATCATTCTTTCTCTGCCCTTGAGCTTACTTAGCACACAATTAAAAAAAAAAAAACATTCCTTTAAACCATTAGCAGAGCTTGTCAGAGTGCATTACAATAACATTACTAAGAGATCTGTACGAGGCAAGAGAGACCACTGTGTCAAAATCTTGCTCTCAATTTTCTGGTGCATTAAAGGGGTACATCAACTTTCTGAGGAATCAGCTTATTTGCAGTCTACCTTGAGTTAGCTAATACGCTAACTTCCCCAAACGTTGTTGTATCTCTTTAATACTAAAACACAGTGCTTGGTTCGAGCTTGGTTCGTTTGCTGGGAGCTGCTGCTGATATGGGGTGGCGCTGAGGCTGACCTGGGTTCTTGGCCTGGAAGTCAGTCTTGCGCTGCAGCGTGGAGGGCAGGTCGTTGAGGCGCAGCGAGAGCTGACGCTTGAAGGGCGAGTTCTTCTGGCTGAGCGCGGGAAAGCCACGGAACGAGCCCTGCCGCACCAACTGCTCCAGAGGGGCATGGCGCCGAGGGATGGCGTGTGGCTCGGCACGCTCTCCTGGCGATGCGGCGCCCTCTGGAGGCGAGGCATTTCCTGGCGGCATGGCCGACACAGACGGCTCTGTGAGAGAGATAGAGAGAGACACCTACAGTCAAGCTCATGTATTCAGCACCATCATTTACTCACACTACATTAACAAGACAGATGAATTCAGCCTGTCCTTCCTCATCCTTTACAAGCAACCCAAGAATATGGGAGAGGACAGAGGAAGGCGTGTTCAATACTGAAGATCAATACAGATGCCTTCTAAGGTCATAAAACAGACACCATTTTCTGTATGTGTTCAGTATACTGTTACTGTAGCAGCACAGAGTCTGAGAGAGACCACATCCACTCTTAGAGCTAAGTGTTAGAGCTAGCAGGCAGGAGAGGGAGAGAGGCTACAGCACTGTAGCCAGGCCACCCAATATTGCTTTTCTCTACAGTATTCCGTCAAGGATCTCTCCAAAGGCTCAGGTTTCCTTTCTCATATTTGTGGCTGGCCAATCAACGAACAGAGGGCTCTGGCATGCCCTATAGTTTTAAAGTTCACAGAAAGAATCTGCCCATGAGGAAGGAAACATGTGCCAATTGAGGGATACCAGATGCTTTGTACAGAGTGGAAAGTGTCTGGTATACCAGGCTAACAACACTGACCACAGTTAGCGCTAGACTGTTACCACAACCTTCAGTATACAGACAAATGCAGGATGTGGCCAAAGGACCTCATTAGTATTGCTCTTGTGCCTGTTAAATGCAAACTGTCATATCAAACACCGACTTAATATTTCTGGATGATATGCTGGGAGAGGTGATTGAGTGTGTGCTTTATGTTTGAGCCAGGCCATTACAGTCCCTGTGTCTGTTAAAGTTGCATTCTAAGTGATCCCTACAGCAGGAGTCTGTGTCTGCTTCAGTTAAGCACCTTCATCAAGTGAAACAAACCATGCAACAAGCCCGACGGGTCAATGCTCGTCTCCGCTGGAAACATGCCCGCAGGTCTCGCCTGCTCTCTGACCTGCTCTTTCTTTACGGCCTGTGTTGTGTCAAAGTTTTAACAGACTCGCTCCCTCCCAGCTAATCAGCGCAGGGCTGGAGGCGGTGGAAGCCCAGCTGTCGTCCGCTAGTCAACACAACACCTGTTTCTCCTTTCCTTTCCTCGATGCCACGATACCAGGGATGACTGCAGGCCTTGCAGCCACGCAGATGGCTGCCCCGACGCATGTGGTTTCTGTTACGTGTCTGCACCTGCGTCGGTTTTGAAAAGGCCACTAATTTCACCACACTCTGGTCTGACATCATGGTCCATAAAGCGGCCCAGGTTGAGAAAGTGGGGCACCCGCCAAGCACACATGCTTGGTGTGTTATGTCGACCCGACCTTGTTTTCATGATTTGCGGTGTTAATGTTGCTTTTGTTTTACGAGATTAGATCTACATTTCCTGTACTGCAGCATGACTTTACCAAACATATGTGCCAGCGGTTATTACAAACAACTGGGAAGTAGATCAGGAGATGCAGTAACACAGTCGAACCAGTAGGGGCGGTGTCACGAACCTTTCTTCTTATCCTGCTCGCCTTGCTGGTTGCCCGACGTCACCCGGAAGGAGCCCTCTCGCACAAACGATGTGCGGCTGGCATCGAAAGACGCGGTGACTCCGCACTCCTTCTCACGCCGTTGTTTGCGCTCAAGGCAGGCGGCGAAGGCGCATCCGACGGCGTGACTTAGGCGCTCCCCCTGGTGGGCAGGAATTGGACAGCATTAGCATTCGTGCAAGACTCAAACGGCACCAACAGAACAGTGTTTAACCCACACTTTTGGCAATGCAAGCAGGGAATAACCCTGGCTTGTTGGATCCAGTAAATTATTCAGACAGCTAAACTTTGCGTGGTTTTCCTGAGGAGACAACACTGCAACAGCTCTTGAAATATTGATGGCAAGTCATCATGACTTTGCTAAAAACAACCACAGAGTCTCCTAGTGCTGAGCAGCAGATGCACATAGTTGATAGATGCACTGCTTAAGTCCAATCCAACAGATAATACCTCACTTACGTGAGGCTGCTACCACTGGGACCCTGGGGGGGGGGTATTAGGGGAGATTAAAAGATGCCCCTCACGGCTTCGCAGCAGGTCAGATGGCCTAAAGAATGTTTCAACTAGGGGCATGAACACATTAACACATTCTGAATGGGTGTGTGACCCTCCTTCTTTTATTAAGTTTTGTATTCAACCAGACATGAGCCACTTAAGCATATGAATGGGAAGCAATGATCGTTATGTTAAATGATTTAGTTTTAAGAATGGTGGATTCAATTTTGAGTGTTAAGTGAAAAAGAGAAATAGCTGTAGAAACCAAAAGCACTTCCCCAAATTGCCGGAGAGGGTAAAGGACGTCCTAAGCACGTCCCGCAGTCTTGTCATTAAGCCCTCCCTCCGTGTTCTCGCTGGGCCCAAGTGCAGATAGAGGCGCTCCAGCAGCTCTTCAGATTGCGATAACCCAGCATAATCCAGCATTATCTTAATCCCACTTTGCTAAGCGTGGCGAAGGAGGGCGGTGGTTTAATCCCCCCTCTCCCACCCCAACACCACAACACCCCACCCCTTCCATCACCACCTAAAGCCCCACTTACCGAGTCCTTGAGTGCCATGAAGCAGTGGCATATCCATCTGCGGGTGGTGCCGTCACGGCAGATGTAGGAGAAGGCTTTGTCGTAGTTGCGGTCCGGCGCGCAGAAGGACACCTTCTCAATGGTCTGGTCCACAATGAGATCCTAAGGGACACAGCCAGCATCGATTTGTTTCACTTGAGCAACCCTCACACTTCTGCAAAACCTTTTGCACGATGGGAAAAGATTTGTGCTTGCAAAATATATAATAAAATTAAACTCATATAGAGTAATATAATTATGTCATCTTGTAAATTCAGTATATAATACATTGAGTAGCACCACATTAAGAAGTAATAAAATCATCATAAATTTAATGTTATTAAATTATTGTGAGGAAGAAGTGGATAAACTTGGATAGGTGCAAAATAATCTGTACCTTCCTCTACTTCACATCCTGGTGGAGGGCTAGTTATCCATCTATCTATCAGTCTTTTTATTGTCATATTATTGTGCTTCTTTGTGAAGACCTGAGACTATCAGAGCCGTGACTGTTTGGTGCTCTGTGTGTAGATTGCCTTCTTTCATCTCTCTTTTTCTCCTTTTTTCCCATTCATTACGAAGCACTAAGGCCCCGTACGGTCAAAGCTCCTCTGTATAACATTAGCGCCTTCGCCACCTGCTAAGCCCACCTGGATATACGAGAGTCTAGTTTGCAGGAGCTCCCCTCCCCAGCCATTGTCCTCTCATGTCAATATTAGACTAGGTGTTGACACCACAGAGGTGGGACCACAAGACAGGAGTCAAAGGGAGGCAGAGACCCAGGCATTGGGAAGGGGGTCAGGAGGGGTGGAGGTTGTGGGGAGGAGAGAGGAGAGGAGGGGTGTGTGTGTGTGTGTGTGTGTGTGTGTGTGTGTGTGTGTGTGTGTGTGCTGTCTGCACATCATTGCTATTCCTTCCCCTTGAGGGGCGGAGAGAGTGAGAGAATAAAAGCAGAGGGACCGAGGAGCAAAGAAGACTATTCATCCCGAGCCAATTAGCAGATCAGGGGCTCCGGAGGTGAAGAGCTCGTCATGGATGAGAGTGTGGCTGATGCCCGGCAATACAGCGACACGCTGCCACTCGGAGATGGCGGGGGAACTGCTGAGTCACTCCGTGTGTTTGAGAGGTTTGTGTGTGTGTGTGTGTGGGGGGGGGGATTGGTTCGCTGGCTGGCAGAGACGTGACTGTGGTTTTCTTGAGTTAGTCATTTTAATTAGCACCAGTGTGGTGCAACAGAGGCTGCC
>PYXC01001488.1:2932500-3055000 GCA_015244755.2 Tenualosa ilisha
GCAAGGAGCCAAGCCTTGTATGCATTCCTGTGTCTCTGCCCCCTGGGGAAAGAAGAAGCACTGAGGCCCTGAGATTCCAAGCATGCAAGGCACAATCCTCCATCATGGCCACTGTTTTTTCTCTTTCTTTTTCTTTTCTTTTCTTTCTTTTTTTTGACCAGCGAAAGGAAACCAAAGACACAGATCACACTGTGAAGAAGAGACGAGACACCCTTTTAGCTCTCCCTGCCGAGCGAGGCACTTGCAGCGCAGCGAGCACTGACAGGAGGAGTGAGAGAAAAATCAATGAAAGATGAAAAAAAAGACATAAAAAAAACAAAAAGAAAAAGAACAAAGAGTCTCCAAATGGACATCTTCATTTATAGCATCACAGACAGACTCTCTGAGCACACCTTTGAAGCATGAATTGCACACACACACACACACACACACAAACACACACACACGCACACACAGAGCAGCACAACAATGCCTGACAAAAATAGAGTGATAATTGTGGATGGAGTGTGACTGGATGCTGTGAACTCTCTGATTCACCCCTTAAACCCAATCTCTCTGTGAGCTTTTCTCATTTCCTCCTGCTGAATGGGTCCCCTGCCCCCTACGCTAAGCTAATCATCCTCCGGCCACCACTGACCACAGACCAGACGACGTTGCTTCTGCGTCACTGTCTGGTGGCCTTTGTCTGGGACGGCGACATCCATACAAATCAATCTTTATTCATTGTGCATTCAATCACCTATTCACTGTGCTTTTGAATATACTATACTTTTTTTATTACCTGTACTACACATATAGCTTGAACAAAAACATGTTCACTATGCTGTGGTTTCTAACTAGGGGAGAGTTGCTGCATTGGTTGCATCATTTTTTTTTCTGACACCTGCAACAGTATCAGGTACTCTAAGGCAATGTTCATTTGGCAAGTTGAATGTAATGAAGAGGCTCAGTGCTTCGGATCTGTTTTGAACAACAATGATGTTGATATCGGATATGAATAGACACACTATCGGCTAGCTCAAATAGCACGGCTAGTCAAGCAGGATGTCTGCATTGCCAAGGTCAAAGGTTCAGTTCCACAGAAACACAAGCTAGTTGAAATACAGTACATCCCCTTACTCAGTAAACCCTCATTTGTGCTGCACTAGCACCAGTCAAGTGTCTTGATACAGCTGGTGGAAAACTGGTTCAAGAATAGATCAATGGAGTATCATATCTTGTTTAGTGATGCTAAAAATTGAATGTATTCAACATGGATTTATCAAAAATAACTTCAAATGCAATTTTACAAGCCAAAAAACACCAAAAATGTTTAGGCTGAATTCCATTTTTTTCTTACCCCTTCCCCTGTCACCCTAACCATTCCCATTCGCCCTTATCCCTTATCCCTTGAAACAGAGTGACAAGTAATAGGGGTGAAATGTTCCCCTAAGAAATGAGGCAATATGACAATTAGCCACCTTCAGAAAATACCCTGCCTATGGACTTGTCCAAGTCCAACTTTCACTAAGCTGTCATTTTGCGGATTAAAAAATAAAATATGAAAACACTGCATAATAAGAAATGTGACGGGGATGTTGTAATCTACATTAACGATAGCACTGCTAACCCTCGCCTTAGACAAATTATGTTATTTATCAAAATGATCAAAAACCTGACTGAATATTGCATATTTCATGGTCATAAGACTAAATATAACACAAAACACCACTACCATGATTCTAAAATTTATTATGAGTATCACCTCACCTTACAAAAAAACAAGGACTAAGGCTAAAAAGAGGGCTAACGGGTAGAAATGGGATTCAGCCTGACCTGGGAATGGTGCCCTCTTTAGCCACCACAAACTATAGCTAATTACACTACTGTGATGTCACAGTAGGGCTTTGCTCAAATTTGCTCATTTTTAGTGGCTATTTCTTATCGTCTGAAGGAGGGCACAACTGTGTTTCAAATTCATGACAGCTCTGTGGCCATGCACAACCTCTCCTAATTCAACAATGCCAAAGTAAAAATGTTTTTTCAGTCTATGTCCCCTTTAATGGTGCAGAGGGATGTGTGGTCTGAGGGTCTTACCCGCACGGCGAAGCTGCATTTGCCCTTGCGCACGGCCTCCTCGTCTGCCTGCCACTGGTGGGGTCGGCTGGCCTCGGGCACGTATGTGGGCTTCTTCCGACGGAGGCTCTGGCGCAACTTATTCATCTCCAGACTCTCTGGCTCCCGGCTGCTGCAAAGCCATAGAGAGAGAGGGAAAGAGAGAGAGAGAGGGAGAGAGAGAGAGAGAGAGAAAGAGAGAGAGAGAGGGAGAGAGAAAGATAGAGAGAGAGAAAATCAGGTCAGCAGTGTGCATACATACAGTGCATTGAACACTAAAAGGGCCAACTGTCGACCTGGTGGCAGGGATTTTCAGAGAACGGCAAGACTGTTGCTTTATAATGTGTTGCTGATCCAATCTTCTCCATACAGACGTACAGGAATTAATTTCTCATTATTACATGTGGCTTAATTCTGGAGAAAACACTGAGCCTAAAATGATTTGCATTTCCAAACAAGGGCAAACAGAAACAGATATTTACAGTGATCCACAACAGACAGATGCACTAAAGTAAAATGTTAAGCCCAACAGATACGCCTAAACTCGCTCCCTTTGACAGACACACACACACACACACACACACACACACACACACACACATTCCATCTTTCTCCTTTCCTTCAGCTTTGTATCATCCGCCTGTTTATGTGGCTTAATTAGGCCATTCATATTTCCTGCTTGATTTGCATTGCTAATTCCATTCCCTTGCATAATGAAACATGACACCATCAAAACAGCTTCTGCTTAAGAATGCTAATTTCTGCTTCCAGAAAGAGGCCAATTTCCTCCCCGCACAACATCACCGCCAACAACCACCTAATGAACAGCTCTCTGTAAACAACCCAAGCAAGCAGCCACCGCCAACCCAACTTCATGGCGGTCTTTAAGTCAAATGTGTCACCAGCCAAGGATTTAGTAAGTCTTTTGAGCTGAGCTGCAGACACTCAACACAAAAGAGTTCGGCCAAGTCAAAGAGAAAGAGTTGAAAGAGTTACCGCTTGGTCATCCGTATAGGCATCTCTGCTGTGGGTCTCGTTCACTCACTCACTCTCTCTCTCTCTCTCTCGTACTAGTTCTTCTGTTTGCTCACGAGCCTGTTTGACTTACTGCCCCAGCTAGGCCAACTACAGAACACACAGACACACTGACAGTAGACACGTCAGGCCTGGAGCTAACTTATTACACTGCACGCCACATCACTGGGGCAGAGATTATATACACATGGGCGCACACACACACACACACAAACACACACACACACACTAATGCGCATGCACAGATCAGCACTTACTCCCATACACTCAACGTCACACACACTCATCCATTTCCCGTAGCTGTGTGACCTTACAGACAACAGCTGTGAAACATGGTACGGCTGAGGTGTAAGCATGTGCAGGGTGACTCACACACACACACACACACACGACCGTTTGTTTATGTGCACTCCTTTTAGAGCACTCTTGTGTGTGTGTGTGTGTGTGTGTGTGTGTGTGTGTGTGTGTGTGTGTGTGTGATGGGTGTTTGCAGGGCCTTGGCATGGAGCCCATGCCAAGTGTGACAGATCCCCGGGAGCCATGAAGCCATGTCGGCGTTTCTGGGCAGTGCGCCCCACAGACTGGCACCTGGCCTCACCCCTGGGAAGGCTTAGGCAGGTGTGTGTGTGTGTGTGTGTGTGTGTGTGTGTGTTTGTGTATGCATAGCAGGTGTTGACTCACCAGGAGCCAAAGAGCTCCCAAGGGATACAGGGCATTCAGACGGGCACCGGGCATCTTGTCGCCGGGTAGAAGGGCACATGCATTGCCTATACAGTACGCCAGGATAAAGAGTGGTGTGTGTGTGTGTGTGTGTGTGTGTGTGTGTGTGTGTGTGTGTGTGTGCTGGCTGCATTAGAGAGTAGAACAGAGGGAGGAGTTTTTACCAGCACTGCTCCACTTTCTGAGGCCTGAGCTAATGAACACACTATGAGTCTGCCAAAGAAACAGCAAAGGGAAGAAAGAGAAGAGAGAAGGAGGAAAAGAAGGAGAAGGAGAGAGGAAAAACAGAGAAAAAGAGAGAGGGAGAAGGAGGGGGAGGGGGAGAAAGATGGATACTGAGAAAACAGGAAAATACATGAAAAGAATGTGTGTGATAAAGAGAGCGACGGAGAGTGTGAGAGGGACAAGGAGAGGAAGAGAGGGGCACCTCAGCGAAGAAAGATGCAGACACAAAATGGAAAGAAGTGATGAAAATAGTGAAAGACTGAATGAGAGTTTGTATAAGCAAAACAGGGCCAGAGAGAGAGAGAGAGAGAGAGAGAGAGAGAGAGAGAGAGAGAGAGAGAGACCATTATTGATCAGCCTCATTATTTCTGCCCTGCTCATCAACACTGATAGCCTGCTGCTGATGTGAGCTTCCCTACAGCAGGAAGTCTATGTCAGCCAAGCACAAGCACCAGAACCAGAACCAGAACCAGAACCAGAACCAGCACCAGCAGAACCAGCAGCATCACCAGCACACCACTAACAGCAGCTCTTCATCAGCCCCACCACCCTTCCACTCCACTGTCTCTCTACAGTAGCCCCACACCAACACCCATCCATTCAGCCAGCAAGACACCCACTCTCACTCTCCACACACACTCCCACCACACACTCACATACCCTTACTGCTACATCAACAACACTCTCACACAGGCCCAGCACACTGTCATGGTTTAACTGCCAAGTCCAACTCAATTATGTTATAACAGTAAGCGGTCATCTTTTTTCGGAGAACAATGGCCAAAAAATCTGCACCTCAACACTGTCTACATTCATATCACTAAACCTTACCTAACACTCACCTTAATGAAACCTTAACACTGACATTAAACCTAAACTCTACATATTAATCACCAAACAAGGGCAAGAAGTCAGCATCCAGATGTTTCAATCCCCAAATCTCTCAACCGGGACTTTTCTGCATCCTAACAACCACCCGAGGACCGGCAGACTCTCCATCCAACACTCTTTCAACATCGGTGTGTTTACCCAGCCATTGATGTGTCCCTCACTCACCACATCCCACAGCTCTGAGAAGAACCTCGCCTTGCTCTGAAGCTGGATCACTGCATGGCTAATCCCCCTCATGTGGCCTGAACGCACACTGGAGCTGGCTGACAGTCACACAGTCACAGTGTCCCAACGACCTTAACTGCCAACATCCATCTTTGCCAGGAGGGAGAAAAGGGACCTCCAGTGTTCGCCGGCCATCGCAGGGGAAGCGGAGGAGCGTAAGACTGTCCTCCCCTTGGCCCTCTCAGGGCCCAGCTGCATGTCATCCTACCTTGGTCCAGCCCACACCTCTCCTGGGCCCATTAACCAAAAAGAACATACACACACACACACACACACACAGACACACACACACACATTCACACTCTACACACACATTCGTAGGCTAAAAGAGCCATAAGTTCTGTGCGATGCCTTCCAGAGCGATGATTTCATCCCTCAATGAAAACCAGCTGGAGGAAAGAAAGAAGGAAAGAAATATGGGGAAAGATGGAAACAGGGAGAGAAAGACTGTGGGACCAGGAAAAAGAAAATAAGAAAAAAAGAAACGTACCAGAATGACAGGGAGGAGTACGCAGCCCAGAACCCTTAACTCCTTTCACATGCGAAACTTGTGAGAAAACAGATGAGTTTGCAACGAGCATATGTGCTGAAAATCGCCCACACAAACATTTAGTCTGCACCATGGAGTTGCCTCAGCTGAACAGATGTACATAATCAGTGTTTTTTTTTCTCCATAAACCGTTCTTGCCTTTACACACACACACACACACACACACACACACACACTCATTCATCACATCTGGAATAGGTCGTCCTGGAGGAGAGAGATGCTGCTGCAAGGCTAAATAAGGACGAGTGTATTTCTGTTGCATTCTTTAAAAAAAAGAAAAGAAAAACTGTGTTGGAGTTGTTTGCTTGCTGTGTCTTTTCTTTTTTCTTCCCACTCTTGGTTTTTCTCAGTTTGTTCCAACCCTTTTTTGAAAACCTAGCAAGTTCAATTTGGTTAAGCTCACATAATTCCTCTGCTGCAAACTTTGACAGACTATTAATACTGCGAAAAACTATATAACGGGAAATGACTTCAGGAGATAAACACAAAGCTGTCCTTGTGGTGATCAACATCCTTGTAGCGTCCTCTCCGTGCTACATTTTCAAGGGGACACAAAGAGCAGGCATCTCAGACAGCTGGCTGGCTTAGCCTTAGCTACGTGTTAGCTTTGTTTTGGCTCTTTACCAGCTTCACACTGTCCTTAATTCAGCTGGGATATGACTACTTGCCAGTCAGGCGTTAGTTCTTGTTAGGTTCCTGTGTGTGTGTGTGGTCATTTGTTCACCTCTGACCCAAGTCTTAAGAAACCCTAAGCCCTTTGGTTAGCGATGGCATTGACTTCATTACGCCAGCCACTCTCCAAGTTACCTTGGTGCTAATCCAAAGACCTACAAATTGGTCTGGTGTCACTTCTGGTTCGGATCAGTGGCTGTGTTTGATTGGCTGTGAGCTGGCTTCATTTCATTAATCAGGTCTGGATCTTATGTGGGGATCTTTTTCAAAACTATGTGCTCTGTAAGAGCATTCATTTGGTGGCCATGCTTCATTTTCAGCGAGTGAACACATTTGGTCTTTTTTTAAGATTTCAGAAAATGAAAATCCTGTTGGAGAGAGATAAATAATGTTAAGACTATGTGTGGTGTTCTCATGGTCACCACAAGTAGTCGTAATGATGAGGTAAATTTGACACAGTTTACAAGACCAACCACTAGGTGAGGTTGGTTGAATTCTGCATATCCTCTGTGTTGCACTTCATCCTTCGCCGAACACAGATGGGTCCTGTTGCAGCTATCCTAACTTGTATCTTCTAAAACATGGCGCTTGGCAAACACCCCTGTGTTAAGTAAACACGAAGATACAAAGAGAAAAGCCTCATGCTTCCTCTCCGCTAAACATTGCAAGGAAAATGGACGACATGCAATTCCCCCCCCCCGAGTCCCAAAAGTGGGGCAAGTGCTGGCTTGCAGGAGGAAAATGAGAGGCGAGCAAAGAGGCCACAACAGGCCTGGATGAGCTGGCTTTCCTGTAAACCAGCAGGCCTTTTCCCTACGCCCCATCTCTATCTCTCGATCAATCTATCCTCTTCTCCTCCTCCTACTCCTTCATCTCCATCTGTCCATTGCTCCCCTCCCCACCCACCGCGAGCCGATGGATGGATCAGCCACAGGCCAAATGGTAAGATTACAGCTGCAGGTTTCTCTCTCGCCTACCATCCCTCTCTCTCTCTCTATCTCTCTTTCTCTCCCTCCATCCTCCCACCCACTCTTTCTCTCTCCCTCCATCCATCGCTCTCTCTCTCCCCTCTCTCCCTTTCCTTTCATCCTTTTTTTCTATTTATATGACTGTATTTATTTACAACACAATTAAGCAGACCAATGTGTGTGTGAGTCAGTGTACTGTATTATGGCTGTCTGTATGTTGTGTGTGAGGATAAGCGTGCGTCTATCTCTGTGTCTGGGCCCTGAACAGTAGCCAAACATGAGCGTGGCCAAGTGATCAAACATCACTTCTGTGAAAGAAAGAGGAGACAGGAGAGGGGAGAGGAGGCGTTAACATCAGGGTGATGAGGTCATCCGTGTAAGAACAACCCAAAACCACAAGCAATGCAAATTCTGTGAACTAGTCAGGGCACAATGACACACTGAAGCCGTACTGAGCCCAAAGACAAGAAGAAAACTATGACACACACACACACACACTCACAGACACATAGATAGACAGACACTTACACACACACACAAATACACACACTGAGCGCAGACCGAACAGCTATATCCACTAACCACGGATTGCAAAATCCAGACCGAAACATGAGAGCAATTAGCCGGCATCTGCTCTGACCCGTGACTGGCGCTCTCTCACAGACTGATCCGTTCCCCAACACACTTCGGGATCATCACTTTTTGGGCCACGGGCCACAGCACACTTGTCCTTCACTTGGTTTTGCCAAGTGTTATGCTGGACATTGACACGCTAATGTGGCTCCTCTTAGCTAACATGGCATGAACCGTAAACATTCGGGACTAAAATTGGAAATGACGGCGGAGAGCTGGAAGTTGTCCGGCAGCGGCGGCTGTTACGATCGGAATCAGAATGCCGCTGGCAGAGGAACAGAGGTGCTGGGGTGACACAGAAGACAGCAGGTCAGATATTTTCACTCATCTCATTGTGGAAGGGGATGGGATTTCTTCTTCATGCTTTGCCTGTCTGATCTATAAATCAGGGCAGACAGGTGGGACAGTGGAAGGGTCAGGGTGGGTGGTAAGCTGGCACAGGTGTACTGAGCTAATCCCACAGATAGCTACTGCTTAAAATGTTTTACATTAATACAAGGGACTTAGACTTCACACTTAGAGAAAAAGCAGAGAAGGACCTATATAAATACACACACACACACACACACACACACACACAAACACATAGAAATAGCATAGTCTACCATACACATACACTGTATGTGATACACACACAAACACATATGATACACACATATACACACAGTCCATATGCACACACACGCACAGACGCACACACACACACACACATATACAAGAAAAAATGTATGACACACTCTCCCAGCCAGACGCACAGGGCAGAAGCACAGCCTCTGGGTGACCCACTTCTTTTTCTCGGGCAGGCCAGCAATAAGCTGTAGTAAACAGAATCTCTGCTCTGCTCCTAAAGTGAAGACTTATTGACGATCCTATCCACAAGCCTCTGCCCTCACCTGTGGCAACCTCGTTCATCAAATACCCCCCACCCTTAAAATATGACACCCCTCACGCCTCTCCCTGTAACCTCAGGGTGGTTGTGTGAGGTTACAGACAGGAGGGCTTTGGGTCACGTGTGCCCTGTGGCAAGTGTGGAGCCCAGAGGTCAGAGGTCATCCCATGGGATCGGGAGTTTTTGATCTGCTAGAACTGTTTGCCATGTGTGGCAGTCATGAAAGAGTCCTGAAGCTGTCCTGAAATAATTTTTCTTTTTTCCTTTTTTTCAGCTGAGGAATATGATTTTGTTCGCCGCCTTTGCACTGTTAAGCTGAGTTTTTCATTACACTGAAGTTAATCTTGTTTTTTTTTTTTGGGGGGGGGGGGGGGGCATTCTATGTGTGTGCATGTCTAGGGGTGTGTGCATATGTGTGTGTGTGTGTGTGTGTGTGTTAGAGGTTTACTGAAGCTTAGAACTGTGCGTTCTGATAAGAGTTGAGAGTGTGGATGTTAGGGTTTTATTAAAAATAGGATGTCTGTGCTCTCTTATGACTATGTGTGTGTGTGTGTTTGTGTGTTTGTGTGTGTGTGTGTCTGTCTGTGATTTAGATAGACAGTTCTAGACTCTGATGAGATGAGACAGCTGAATCAGAGACAGCCAAATGTGCGCAAGACTCCCTGTTCCCAGACTGACACGCTGTCTCCTCAGCTGAGACTCCTCTGGCTTTCCTCTGGCTCTCCTTTCCCTGTCCTTCCCCCTTCTCTGGGCTCCACACACTTCCTCCTCTCCCTCTCTCTCCTCTCCGCCCAAAAACCTCCACACCAAGTACAGAGGACAGGTCTCATCATCCTCCCTCCAAAGGACAAACTTACATAAATGGTTCGAAGCTGGCGTCTGTCTCCAAAAAGCATAGTGGCTAACCAGTTAGCAGTTAGTTGGAAATGAGCAATTGCATTGCAATCACTATGCTTTTGGGAAACGGCCCCCCTGCACTGGGAGAAGACGATGGACAAACAAAGATGTTTGAAAACAAACAACTCAGACAGGCTCCCACCATCACTGCACATTCCCTCCATGACCTCCAGTGCTCACTGAATGGGAAATTACTCCTCCAAGAGATTAGAGGAAATCAGCTGCACAGGAGTCCAATCTGATCAGGTGGACCGCTAATACCAGCAGTAGCCAATGTAAGGCTTTGGCAGGCTGGCGTGTGATGAGGGGGGGGGGGGGGGGGCACATTTACAGATCACCACACACCCCCAGATCAGCATCTTAGGTGACCTGCTGATCTGTCTACACTATCACTAACATTAATAGAGGTGTGCAAGTCCAGGGGGATGCAAAATGCAAACTTCAGTGTAAAAACAAACATATTTAGTCATCTGTACATGTTAATAATATTGTAGATATAGGCATAGATCTGGTGTATGGTTTTCACACATATAATTAAACTAGCGGTGACCATGAGCTCACGTCAAGTCCACTCTGACAAATGTCTGAGGGCGTGGAAAGCGTCCTGTGAATACCTTCCTGTGACCCTCTGATTCAATTACAGGCAAGGAAGACCATGCCGGTTGGGGCAAAATTTAATCAGGGCTGCATGTAGGTCAAGAGTGGGTGGCAGGGTACTGGGCAGCAACTGACCACATGGCAAATGTCAAGGAGACGGGCAAGAACACACTCGCTTGCCCGTCTTTGAGGTGACCAGTTCCAACAGCACATGACCTGTGAAGAGTACCCGATCTTAGCTCTGGGTATGAAATTGAGTACCATCGCAGAAAAGCCCCTGTTTCTGCCGGCTGATCTACTATGAAGCTGAATGGCTGGGTGAAAGTTTTTGTGAGACTGAAAGCTTGACCTAATTGAATAAAAGAGACTTGAGCAGAGATCTGAGATCTGAGCATGCCAAAGCTTCTTCCTGGCACTGACTGGATGGATTTCCACTGCTGACAGCGACACACTTGAACTGCATGGGAGTCAATAACACATCGCAATGCTTTAATTCCTCTGTCATTAACTAGACAAACACTCGGCACTCCAGTGAAGTGCTCATTAATCTTAACTATGGGGCAATTCAACCCTCAGCTCAATGGCTGGAATCTGACTGGTTTCTGAACGTGTTCTTGAATGTACACAAGGCAAAAAATATTTGGATACTGAAACCTACAAAGGATGATTAAGGCAGTCATGCTGAGAGCAGTCTGTTAGGATCTGTCAGGATCACCAGGCTGTTAGGGTTCTTTCCACAACACTATGCTAACCAAACATCATACCAAACACAGTGCAAGGTAGCTTGTCATAGTAAAGATCATCATAAAAGCTTCAGGTACGAGGAACATCAGAAAGGACACAAATTTCAATCTGACCCACTCGTGATTTCCCTAACCCACCCACTCCCTTTCATTCTTCAGTGTCTGTCTTCATTATCTGACTGAAGGCAAAAAGCACAAAAGCACACTTTTGAAAAGTGTATTAATAAGCGTATTAGCTCCAACTGAACGACAATGACAGAAAGGCAGAAAGCTAACACCTTGGCTCTACTTTCTTTGTAGGTACTGCTAATGACAGCCAGAAGTAACAAAGATAGTACATCTGATGTTTTCTGTGTTTACAATAGTCTTGTGATAAGCCAACAAAAATCTGAGCCTCTTCAAGTGACAAATATCTGAGTATATTCATAACACATTACAAAAAAAAGGCTTCAAATTTTTGTAATTTTTGAAAGGATCAGGGGACGCTGACTGGACAGATGTGTCAGAAACTGGGACTTACAGCCCAAATGATTGAGGGGTGGCCTAAATGTTCACTTTCCTCTTTCAGCTTGGTGAGGCACTTTGGGTGGACTCTCTTTCTCCTCTCTCTCTCTCGATAGTTCATTCCTGAATTGTTCCCCCTGTTACCAAATACTTGAACGCAAATCTTCTCAATAACAGAAACTCTGCAACTCCAGTGTTGACGTATTGAAGAAGTCATCACACACACACACATACCCATACACACACACACACACACACGCACCTGCTAAATACAGGTATCATGTCATCTGGTCCATCACTATCCTCAGCTCACAAACAAACGACCATGGCAAAAAGTTCAGCCACTGCAATACTGGCCAGGCTATACTGTCTGTGTACTACATAAAGTGGATGTAAATCTTTCTCTGACATATAGAGGTAAGACGAGAGGACAAACAGGGTGATAATGCTGCCTCCACACACTATATAAAGACGTCTACCTGGAGCAGAAATCAGCAAGGGGGTGATTAGCACAAACACATTGAAAAGTGTTAGATGCGCTCTCCTTGCTCTTCTGCAAATAAACAGAGCAAGAGACCCTCTTCATTTTACCGCCCGCCCCCTGAGAGTCTGTACCAGAATAAACACATACCATCACATTTTAGACCAGATTCTCTTGACAAACAAAAAATACTAATTCTCTCTACTTAAACCTATTCCTTTCCCTCTCATATTTTCTCTTTAACATTTTTCTGTGGATACTGTACATCATGGCAGTAAGATCCCACATTGTTTCCCAACAATTGCTTCAGGTCTCCAGTCCTAAACCATGAGCACCCATTACACAGTGAGTGGTGAGTGGCTCTGCCAGACCTGGAGAAAACACTTTAACACAGCTTAACCGCTTAATGACAGAGCCTCACTGAATAAACAAATGTGGCTGGCTGCCCCGGCTTATCAATTTAGCTATTAATCTGGACCATATGGGCATAATGGCTCCTGCAGCTGCTACCTGTTAGGCTATTAGCTTAGAATATGCCTATGAAACAAGCCTGGCTAGCCATGAGTCTGGACTAGAAAGCTATAAACTAGCCCTCAAAAAGTGTTCTATAGAGCAGAAAGGCAGTTAAGCATCAGCAGTTCTTTTAAGCAGATGGCAGATGGCATTAAGCTCAGTGCGATTGTGTGAAACTATATCTATATATATAAACACACACACACAGACAACTGGTGACTCACCTCCCTTCCACTGCCTCCTCCATTGCACTGTTTGAACTCATCCCTCTCATGCAAAATAAACAAGAACGCTGGAGAGAAGTGGACAGACGAGCACGGGGTTAAACGAAAAGTGAAGAGAGCCTGCGTTTCCTCCGAGAAGCTCCGAAGATGACTGCGAGAGGAAGACAGCGCGAGGAAACGCCAAAAAAAAAAAAAAAAAAAAAAACCACACACACGCCCCAGGAAAAAACTGGAGAGGAGGAGAGAGATTGAGAGAGAAAGAGAGAGGGAGAGAAAGAGAGGGAGGGGGAGAGAGAGAGAGAGAGAGAGAGAGAGAAAGAGAAGGCACAGCCGTGCAAAATGGAGTGACTATATTGAAAAAAAAATGAAAATGTACTTCTGCAATTCAGCTGAGGGAAGAGCCAACCACACCTCTTCTTAAGGGATTAACTTGGCAAGGCCGACGGACACGTTTGCATGCGGGTTCACACTAGGTCCTAATGCTGTTTGCATTCCCACACACACAAACACACACACACACACACACACACACACGTGCATGCAGGCAGTCAACAACAAGAGCGACAGTCTTCAGAAGGCGAGGGTAACTTCAGGTCTTTTTTCCCACCACTCTGCAGCATGGGTGAGTAGAATGAGTTGACAACTGGAGGATGTGTTAGAGGGAGAGAGAGAGAAAGCGAGGGAGAGAGAAAGAGAGCGAAAGACAGAAAGGAGGAGGGGCACAGAGGTGATTAGGCTAGGGGACAGCAGTGACACACTTTTGGCCGTTCCATCTGTGCTGCCAGTTGTGTGTGTGTGTGTGTGTGTGTGTGTATGTGACTGTGTGTGTGTGACTTTGTGTGTGTGTGTGTGTGTGTGACTCTGTGTATGTGTGTGTGTGGTGTGTGTGTGTGTGTGTAGGGGTGTGAGTGTGTGGCTGCCTGCTGAACTCACCTTTCCTGTGCCACAGACTACTAAGCCTTTTAAGGCAAAACACACACACAAACACACCAATCCCACATAAAGAGGACTAGCAGAGTCATCACTATACTTCTTAAACTCATACGGATCTCTATTTCTATAGCGTTGAAAACATTTGCAACTGAACTAAAGAGTCTCTTTCACATACATATCCAAACCATTGAAAGAAAGCTAAACTGAAGAGCGTGACCTATAAAGCCCTATTCTCTCCTTCATTCAATATTCATCCAGGAGCTATAAACAGAAAGACTTACAGACAATCAAGCAATGTTATGGGCACGCTTAGACTGAGGATGTGATGGCCTTCTACAGGCTACAAGTGGAAAGTCACAAAGCAATGCAATGCGTTGACACATGTCCCTGCTTCTGGAACAGCCGTCATCGTCGTTGTCACCTCAGATCCATGCCGGGATTGAGCCACATCGGGGCTGCATCTGGGCCAGATGCGGTCCAGAGTCAGCCGTCACCTGGGGTCTGGTCTGGTGAGGTTGCGTAAGAGGGACAGATTAGCTGCCATGGTCCAGAGCTGTGGCTTCGAAGCCTTTGCCCATAAGCGTATTAATCCTACAGTTATGGAACAGGGTGACCTCACTGGGCAAGACTGCCTCATTCACTAGCTTGCTGCTCAAGACTTGCTTGTGTAACGGTAGCGGCATGGCCCACAAGAAACTCAATGGGCCGCTGTGTTTCTGGACCACGATCGCCCGCTGCCGAGGGTTTCCGTGGAAATAATGTCTTTGTTTTTGATTAGGTTCCATCATGTTGGGGGCAAGAGCTGAGCTCAGATCTGCAGCCCAACCTAAGGAGTCCAAGCACAGGAAGCAAGACAGTCGGAGCTTCGGGCTGCTCCCATATTAAACAATAACATAAAGGAAACAAAGCCTTCATTTGACAAAAACTGCCGCACAAACCTTTTTTTCCAGTGGGCTGGGTAGGAGAAGGGACTTCCCAGTTGTAAATCAGTCTTTCACACACACAGACAGACATACACACACACACACACATGCACACACACACACACACACAAACAAGCCCCCTTTCAACCCTGAACAACTGAATTGATCAGGCTGCTTTAATCGAGCCCGTCCCAATTTTCTGCTGACCCAAATGTGAGCCCACCAGTGGCACTGGTTCAATGCGTTGGCACGACCATAGACAGAGT
Organism: Tenualosa ilisha; assembly: GCA_015244755.2. NCBI lineage: Eukaryota > Metazoa > Chordata > Actinopteri > Clupeiformes > Clupeidae > Tenualosa > Tenualosa ilisha. Next base: position 2,947,484 of record PYXC01001488.1, read on the forward strand.
TGCCGCTGCTGCGGAGTGTGTGTATCTGCCCTCGTGGCTACACACACACACATACACACACAAATGGGACCTGGGCAAGCATGTTTCTGCCATGCATGAATAAACAACAGTACACACTAGTAAAAATCAAAGTAACGCACCAACAAACATGCACACACACACACACACACACACACACACATACACATGGAGATATGCTCGTGCTCGCTCACTTGGACTAAAAATAAACACACTGGGATAATAGCACTTGCTTGGTTAATGGCCTATGGTAGGTACAAAGAAGGTATTTAATCCTTATATCGCTAGCTCAAACAAAAAGTATCCCATACATAGTTTCCCAGACAGATTAAACACATTTTGGGGCAGGCCAAATCCATCATCTGTTTTGGGTGTTTATTAAATGTATCTGTCTGACAGACTGACACCTCTAACCTGGGGAGGATCAGTCAACCTCTCCCTCTGACAAACAGCTCAGGAGCTGCACACATGTGCACACACACAATTCATCAGTCCCTGCAGCTCTGCTCTTTAGGGGAGTGTTTGTGAATGAGTCTTAGGATCTCAGGCTTCAACCACTATTTCCAATGTAGGCTTTTGTGCAACAACCTCAAAACAAACACACCCAACACTCCTAAAAGGCCCTCAGCGATAGAGAGAGAGAGAGAGAGAGAAAGAAAACCACAAGTGCCCTGGTGATGTGATGTCATTTCCTGTGGCCGTCTGCATACCACAGACATTACAATGAACCTAATGAACACAGACACACACAGAGAGACAAACACACACACACACACACACACACACACACAAACATGTGAATGTTCTGCAACTGCAGACACGCTGTCTACTGAACACATGTTCCTAATGGCACAAAGATGGAGTGAGATCAAAGATCTGCAGTACAGAAACAGACAATGAGCTTCAAAACGAAACGCACCATCACCAACAGCATCCAGATACTGCAACAGGGCTTAGACAAGGATCCCAATGACATGTGCACACACACACACACACACCAAACACTAGAAATAACACAAACCTCTTAGGTGGAGAGGACAGAAATTATGGACAGATGGGCAGACTGAAAGACAGACAACAAATGGATCGATATATTGACAGATATAACAAGGATAGACAAGGATAGACAGACACAAACACACACACACGCGCACACACACACGCAGCTCAAATCAACAGCTCATGCTCTCAAATAGTGACCCCTGAGGGGAACTTTACTTTTGTGGTCTCAATGTCACCTGGGCGTCTCATGGTCAGAAACAGACAGGGAAAAAAGCGCAGTCTGAATGTGCCGCTAAAAGCTTTTACTATTCTGAGAGGGGAAAGCAGGCCAAATCTGAGGGCCAAACAGAGGGAGGAGGAGTCTAAGCAAGCGAGACAAATACTTTTAATGGCCGCGATTACCCAGATGCACTTGTGGCACATCAGCTGCCGGCCTTGACTGAAAATGGCCAGAACCGATCAATAGCTTTCCTCTCCCCAGGGTAAAGAGAGAGAGAAGAGAGGGAGAGATGAGGAACGAGAGAGAGAGAGAGAGTGAAAGAGAGAGGAAGGGAAAGGGAAAGAAAAAAGCAAGGGAGTGACTGTGTGTGTGTGTGTGTATGTGTGTGTGTGTGTGTGTGTGTCAGGGCTTGGTTGGAACTGCAGTGAGTCACGTGCGCCCCAGGCTGACGACAGCACCGAACACTGTCTCAAGGGTACGGACCACATGGGACCTCGCCTGTGTCTGTACAGACTCTAAAGGAGCAGTTGACTCCGGGACAGCCCTGGCCCGGTACTGGGTCTGATCCGCCACAGCACTGCGTACGCACACACACACACATACACACCGCCTGTGTTTCATCCTCTCACATCAACTTTCTCTCTCTTGGTCTTAAGGCCCTTTTGTGCCCCACTCCAATATTGACAGCACTGTTGTCATTCAGCAGACCAGTGCTGGGGGCTTGTGTGTGTGTGTGTGCGTGTGTGTGTGTGTGAGAGAGTGCGTGTGTGTGTGCAATGTACCCTGACAAAGACATCTCCGTCTTTTGCATTAGAGTGCACTGTAGCAGCAAATAAATATTTACCAAACAGGCTTAAACTGGTCTAGCGTGGCTCAAACGAGCCCTCTGGGGTCTGTGCACACTGTGTGTGTGTGTGTGTGTGTGTCCCCGTGTGTGTGTGTGTGTGTGTGTGTGTGTGTGTGCACCATGAGCAGCAGGTCAGTGCGCAGCTCAAGCCTGTCCTGCACTCAGCTGCCACAGCCATAGAGGGGAGCTACAGGCCTGCACTGGAGCCCCTGCAACCTAGGAGAGGGAGGGGGGAGCGAGGGAGGGAGAGAGGGAGAGAGAGAGGGAAGGAGAGAGGGAGGGAGGGAGGGAGAGAGAGAGAGAGAGAGAGAGAGAGGGAAGGAGAGAGGGAGGGAGGGAGGGGAGAGGAGGAGAGAGGAAGAGAGAGGGAGGGAGGGAGGGAGAGAGAGAGAGAGAGAGAGAGAGGAGGGAGGGAGGGAGGAGGGAGAGAGAGGGAGAGAGGGAGAGAGAGAGGAGGGAGGAGGGAGGGAGGGAGGAGAGATGGGAGAGAGGGAGAGAGAGGGAGAGAGAGGAGAGGGAGGGAGGGAGGGAGGAGAGATGGGCAGATAGAGAGGGGATGAGTACACTTAGTGGTTTCCCAAAAGTAGCGGGTTCTAATGATGGAGTGAGACTGACTCACTCCTGCTTGCTTTTGTTTCCTTTCTCTTTATCATCCTATCCCTCATGTTCTCTCTCTCTCTCTCTCTCTCTCACTTTCACTTTATCTATCTCTCTCTCACTCACTCTGGCTATCTCATAGAAGATGCATTGATTTCCCTGGTGAAGCCTTTTCTCTCTCTATCCAGTTCTTTCTTGCCTAATATACTTTTCAATGCACTTTTTCAGCCTCTCCAATTCATTACCTTTCTTTATTTATACCGTTCACATACACTGTCTCTCTTTTCTTTCTTTCCTCTGGGTTTTTAATTCCCATAGCTTCTCTCTCTCCCTCTCTCTCTTGTTGTTTCTCTCTATCTTTCTATTTCTGTGTTCCCCTCTTTCCCTCTAGAGCTCTGGCCACTGCTGAATCCCTCAACTGTAATCAGAGAGCCTCCGTCACGCCGGCGACTTCTTGCTGAGGAAAGCCTGTCTACATCACAACCCCCCCCCCCCCCCCCCCCATCACCACCAACACTAGCACCACCACCATCATAGCAAACCTCGTCCTGCTGCCTGGCAACATGCTTCCATGGCAACCAGAGCTACCACAGGTTTGTAGGGGTGAGTGGAGATGACTGTTCATCAGGAGAAACCACTTGGAGAGAGGTGAGTTGTGTGTGTGTGTGTGTGTGTGTGTGTGTGTGTGTGTGTGGGGGGGCATATGCGAGGTGGAAGAGGAGGAGGTGGAAGAGAAAGAGCAGGAAAGCGCTGAAAATGAATCCCTGCTTGCCAGGCCGGTTGTGTTTAGCTCGCCTGGAGAATGCTTGTGAGATGCGGTGTGTGCTGGCAAACAGTCCGCTCGCTGGCTTCACTCTCTGCCACGCACACGTCTGTGCTCGATAAATAAATCAGGGGAGAGAACTGAAAGACTTCACAAAGCCACGGCAAAGGAATTTTTACACACGAAGAATGATGCCATGTATTTCCTTAAAAAGGACGGGAAAAAAACACACCACATGTTTTTAAACATTCATACCGCACACTAGCATAGCTATTTTTAAGACCTCCGGGAGCTTTGGATCTTCTAACGCTGAGGGAGCATGCACTAAAGCCACCCAGCTCTCTGGACAATGACCATTGGCTCTTAGGAGGTTGACAGCACAATATATGTCAAGCCTGAATGGCTATTCTGTGATATAGTATCCCTGCAATTCAAAAGGAAGCAAATACGTTGCCCACACATCTTAGCTTGGAGTCTGTTAGTTTCATAGTTCTATAGTACTATTCATAACACAAATTCACGCAAAGATACAAACATGCTGCCAAAGTTTCTGAGGTTAATTTTTTCCTAGTGGGATAGTAAATTTGACTTGACTTGACTTGCATTGCATTGTAAGATCCCAACACAACAGGTAAAGAGACCTTTCATCATGAATGCCAAAGCAGCAAAGACGTGATCTTAATCCCTCAGCTCAGGGAGCCCCACAGGGGAGTGCATGACTGTGCATATTCAGAACCTTCTAGAAGGCAACACATCATTCCTATTTCCCCCCCCCCCCCCCTTGTGTGTACCTCTTAGGGACCCTTCATGCTTGAATTTCCAAAGCCAAAGCCACTGTATCACTTGCATTATAGAATGGGCTTTGCTTTTTATTTCCAGGACTGCTTCTATTGAAATGAGGTGGCACGTGTGCATGATTTCAGAAGAGGGTTACACTAATGGAACTTTGATTTCTGCTTTTGCTGAAAACAACACTGGGTGGCACTGAGTCAACACAGCTCCACTAACGCTTCTGCTACTGCAACCACATCAGAAATTCGGGGGCGGGGGGGATGTTAACAGAGTCTTACATGAGAGACCACAGCCTCAGCCAACAATCATTAAATACTAACCAAGACAAAGCAACATAACACGTTACAATGGGAGCAAACGTGAGTAGTTCCCTTCTGCATTAGTGGGCGTGTCACATAACATCACATTATAAGCTTTTCAATGATATTCTGTATCAGCGTATGACTCGACTCTGGACTACATAAAAAAAAGAAAAAAAGAAAAAAAAATAGAACACGGAATCTAACAAACGTTTGTGCCTCTCACTCTGATTACACCCTCTCTGTCTCAGTCAAGCATCGGTGTCTTATCACTGACTTTTCCTTACCTGGCTCCAAGAATCACTCTGGAGCTTCTGGAACTCACATATTTTGATGTCCATGTGCACTGAATAACAAAGTGTTTCCTACATTTAAAACATTTTATTTGAATGAATCTCCCTTTGCGCACGGGGAAATGTCAGGATGGTCAATCGTGTTCAGTAATTAGCTTTTTTACGTTGGTTAACAGTTGTAATAAGGCTATAGCTACGAGTTAACCCTGAACTGGCGAGGAACATGGAGAGCTTATTAGTTAGGCTTACTTTGGATAGTAAAGTAGTATACCTATACAATACAACTAATACGAACGCCTAATATCAATCTAGCCTACCTTACTTCACCAAATAGACGTCCACCGGAAAAGAATGACCATCCTAAAACAAACGTCCTTCTGGTTCTTTCCGTCCTTCATGCACAGAGCCCATTGAGCACTTTGAGATGCGATGTCTTGGCTGGGCCTCATTTTCAATAAAACAGGATGAAGACAGTTGGAAGTGCGCCACATCTCATTGACCCTCCAGTTTAATTGTCATTTCCTTGTCGATACTGCACACTAACATAGCTATGTTTAAGACCTCCGGGAGCTTTGATCTTCTAACGCTGAGGGAGCATGAAGCCACCCAGCTCTCTGGACAATGACCATTGGCTCTTAGGAGGTTGACAGCACAATATATGTCAAGCCTGAATGGCTATTCTGTGATATAGTATCCCTGCAATTCAAAAGGAAGCAAATACGTTGCCCACACATCTTAGCTTGGAGTCTGTTAGACTAGTATATCAGTCTGTTCTGCAGTGATGGCCCACAGTGTTTACAATGCAATATGCCATTCATGAGCAGGAAGTGGGACGAGGGGACATGTTTGGATAAGTACACCCACTAAAAGACTACGGTATGCTGAGATCATCCTGGATCTCCTTACATAGCAGTTGTGCCTGCTGTAAGATTGGACATCATTACGGCACATAGCACGAGTGCATAGCCAGAATTCCTTCATTCACTCAGTGCAGCTTTGGTCTGTATCCTACGTAAACAGTGGGTTGACATACTTTCAAGATGGAGACTCAGTGTAGAGTTATATTTGGGATGAGGAGGCTTTTTCCTCTCATAAACCAGTTGTTGACACACTCCGCGCAACCTTGCTCTCGCTCAAGCATTTCAAGTGCAAGTCAGACCAAACAACAGCCAGATACAAAGATAAACAAGCAGAGAAAAAAGATAACACAAATCTAAACAAAAATGAAGGAAGGAAAGAGAAGAGAAAGAGAGAAAAGAAAAAAAGGGAAAAAATGAAGGATTTCTAAGAAATAGAGAAAGGAAGAGGAAAACTAAAATAAAACCAAGAAAAAAAACAATAGCAAGATAATAAGAAATTGTATTGAGAGGACCAAAAATGGACTACAGAGACACAGTGATTGACAGAGAGAAGATAAGAGACCCAGCCACAGAGGGATGGAAAGTAACTAAGCTGCAAACAGCAATCAAAGGACAGAGGCAGAGAGGGAGAGAGAGAGAGAGAGGGAGAGAGAGATGGAGAGAAAGAGAGGAAGCGTGGTCCAGTCCTACAGATGGGCCACAGCAGGGCTGAGACTAGCCAAATGGCCCCTGCCCGACAGCTCGTGGTATCCGGCGCAGAGGCGGGGGATCTGGGCAAGGCGGAGAGGGGCGTAGGGCCGGCCGGGACACTTTGTTATGTTAATAATGGTGAGGAACAGCTGCCTGGAATTGGGGGGTTGCTGCTGGTGTGTGGGGGTGGTCACTGGGGGAATGAGGCTGGAGAGCACATACACACACACACACACACACACACGCCAACACCCTCTAACCCCTGCCCTGCCACAAAAAAGCAGGGGCCAGACAACATGAGTGAACTGAGGACCACACCCACATACAGCCGGACTGCCGTCATCAATGCAAAGTGAGGGGAAGAGAGTGTGCGTGTGTGTGTGGGAGGGGGTTAGAGAAAGAGAAAGAGACCCCACCAAGTGTCTTCTGACCCTGGGCCTTAGCCACACACGGCTGGATGGTAGGATATAACCTTCTGTCTGTCGCTCCGGGTGAGAGGGTCAGGCCGCCACATGCCTCTCTGCTCTTTCACCAGAAGATGACCCCCACCACATGCCGAGACCCCCAGGCCTCTGAAGGCACGAGCCACGAAATTGGAGGCGGCAAGGGGGGCAAGGGGGGTGGGCACAGTCTTGACAACAGCAAAGCTCAAAAGCTTTAAATGACTTGATTTTTTTAACGAGGACGACATCTGTAGATACAAGCATCCTAGGTTTGGCTGGAATCAAGCAGGGATGCATTTTTGACCTGAGGTGCGTTTTCTCATCCAGCATTCCACTCTGTCTGCAGAGCTGGCTAAGTGCTGAGAAAACAAGGAGGGGATCATTTTCTTTTTCTTTTTTTCTCAACATCAAGTTCAAGACGGCGGTTACGAGCAGACAGCTTGCAGGCAGCCGTGGCTGCATTTATACTAAAGCCACCCAAAGTGTACTCATGTAAACAATCCTACAAAACAAAAACGAACGAACCAAACCAAAAAAAAAACAAAAAAAAAAAAAACGCAAGACTTCAAAGGCCAGACACATTTCCAGACGTGTTCAGGCCGACCACCCACGTGTGCCTTAAACTTACCTTTGCAACACGAGCTCAAATGGTGACGTTATTTACGAGCAAGATTGATTGCCATTAGGTGATGGTGCAGATTACAGTAATATGCTATTGAATGACCTTGCTGGGGCAGATGTGGATTATTGATCGGAACTAAAAGCCGTGACTGGTATGGCTAGAAAAAGAAAAGCTATGGAAGAGTGATAGAGACAGAAAGAGAGAGAGAGAGAGAGGGAAAGAGAGAAAGACAGAAAGTGAGAAAGAGACTCCTGTTCTCTGAATGCCAGAAATGGTGAGTCATGGTTCTTTAACTTTAACAAAGCAAGGGGAGAGAGAGAGAGAGAGAGAGAGAGAGAGAGAGAGAGAGAGAGAGAAAAGCGTGTGTTTCAGGCAGTTGTAACACTTTTGCACCCAGAGACTGGTGTTTTGTCCTGTTGCTATAAAACAAAGGCTGGTGAGTGGAGAGGACTCTCCCACCCCAACAAAAGGCACATTCAGGCCCTCTACACTCCACTATGGAGGCTTCCTGAGGACATCAAAACCTCCCCACATGACAGCAACAAGCACCGCCTGGAGTCTCCATAGTTTAGAGTGGGGAAAGCTGGCACTAACGCTCTCTTAAGCATTATACAGTATTAAACAATTATACACCAAAAATTAAATAAAATGATGAATAACACAGATATTATATATACTTTTAAACATATAAAACATATAAACACATTAATTAATTATATATTAACATATATAACACATTAAACATATAAATGAACATAGAAAATTTTATCTTCTGCATATATTCTATTGTTGTTTGATGATTACATACTGCACATGTTTGTTTATGTTGTAGTTTTGCCTATATCGTGGGTTTAAGATCTGTAGCCTCCAACCCTTAAACTCAGTAACCCTTTGGGGATTTGCAAACTTTGTGGGAGATGAGGCATGACAATGATGTGGGGTGTGACACCCCCCCCCCCCCCAAAAAAAAAAAACAAGTGTGGCCACACAAAGGGGGAGGGTGTGTTGGCTGCTTCTGTGGCATTCAGCAGAGATTAAAACGGGACTCACAGATGGCGTCCAGCGTCTCATCTTTTCAGTCCAGTCCGGGCAAATAATTAACAGAGGTGTCCCCCCCCCCCCCTTCACCCCTTTTGTCAGCACGTGTGTCTATCAAATCGGAGCGTGTGTCTGGCATAATGGCCGCCTGACAAAGGCCCCTGTCCACCCCCTGCTGCTGCTCTGAATCGATAGGCACGTGCAACTTGTCGTGGACCAGACAATAGTGTGTGTGTGTGTGTGTGTGAGTGTAGGTGTGTGTTATGAGGGGGTGGTACACTGGAGATGGGGGTGGGCTGGTGCATAGGGCATGAGCCTGACACTCAGCGAAACCTGCTACCCCACACACACACACACACACACCTCTCTAAATTCTAAGTGAGCCCTAAAGACAAAGCTCAGTTTTAGAACTGGTATGGGCCTACAGGGCAGTTGGCTGAAGTCTGCGCCTGCCTGCTGATTGACTGATCAAGCTGTGGAGTCCATCTGGGGTGTGGCGAACGTGTGGAAATGTGCACAAGTGTGAGTGGGTGGTGAGGATGGTGGTGGTGTACATGGTGGGCAGGAGGTTGAGAATATAGATGTCTGTGTGTGTGTGTGTGTGTGTGTGTGTGTGTGTGTGTGTGTGTGGGTGAGGGGTGTGTGGAAGATAGTGTGTATCTGGTGTGTGGAGGACAAACATGAGCAGTTGTTGCTACTTGCATTACTTTTATAACTTGTTACTCACACACCTGTGGTTTTGTTTGTACATGCTCGGTGTGTGTGCGTGTGTCTGTATGCGTGTGTGTGTGTGCGTGTGTCTGTGTGTGTGTGTGTGTGTGTGCATGCATGCATAGCAATGTGTGTTGAACTGCAGGTTAATTCAGTGGAGGAGAGGTCACTCCCGGAGAAGAAAAGCAAAACCCTTGGAACAGCTGGGTTGGATCCATGTGGACACAATAGACTGAGAGAGAAGAGGGGGAGAGAGGGAAAAAGGGAGGACCAAAATAAAAAAAGACGCGGCAGGCCTGGGTAGGCCACCTTTCTGACGGCCTGACAGGGGGCTTTTGTTATGGCAGCTGGTTTAAGAGAAGGTCAGACCAGCTGTGCTTCCTGTGACCCCCTACCCCCACACCCACTCCTCCATCCACCCCAACCCCAACCCCAACCCCCACCTCAGACTTCAGCTTCCCATCCCCAACCCCGAGCACCCCACCCTATTTATCCCTCCCCCACCCAAAACACAACCAGCTGTAGGCTGGGGGGGGCAAGGGGAGCACAGATTTCGTTTGTGAGGGGGTGGTGGGGGTGGGGTGGGCCAACTGCCTCCACTGACAGCACTCAGTCTGACGCTGACTCCTTAACTTAACACTGGGGCGCCTGTAGGCTCAAATGCCCCCCAACCCAACCCAGCCCAACCCCTGCCCCCCTGAGGACGCTACCCCTGTGGCCCATATGCCTTGGGTTCAGCAGAAGCACACACTCATGCCCTGTGGAGGTATCTGAGAAGAGTCACAGCATAGAATACTCATACAGTATGTGTGTGTGTGTGTGTGTATGTATATGGGTCACATCATGAAGATACAGCTCACTGATTTGCATGTAAGAAGAATAGATACACAAGTTGCCATAACCAGCTTTCTTTGATGTCTTTGAATAAATATAAATATATGACAGAGTGCGAATGAATACTAGAGTAGAGGCTATGCACAAAGTAATTACTCAAAGACAGAGAGAGGCCACACACCATTAACACCCAGCCAACCAACTCATAATTATGGGTAAAATTATCAGCACAAACTACATACATCACTTTATGGATGTCAAATAAGACAGACGAGTAAGATGTTATCTTTTCTAATCTGTAGGGAAGAGTTTGCCATTGGCCTGAGTCTGGGGAAGCACAAACAGATTGGAGAGGGAAGAAAATAGACAGGGGGAGAAGGAAAGAACAACTGGCAGAGATCCTGATTTCAAAGCAAGAGAAATAGCCTGGGGGACAAACGGGTGGAGGGAGAGCAAGGTGGGGTGGAGAGGATGGGGCGTGGGGGTTGGGGGGGGGGTTACAGGACATTACTGGCCAAGAGCAAAAGTTTGGGGTTTGTTAAGTCACGGCTCTGGTTTTGACACTGTTTGACTTCCAATTTCCAGACGTCTTCCGTGACATATTTCTCACACTCACACACACACACACACACACAAAACCCTTCCCACTTGTCTAAATACCACAGAAACTCTCCTTTTCGCAGCTCACACACAAAACGCCAGCATGGCCGGTTATTAATCACTCGTCAGCCATCGTAACAGTATGCTCTCCTGCTTTTGAAGCCCCTTTCAATTTGTTCCTAATCTTTCCTTTCATTAGCAGGTGGTCCAAGCATAACAAATGATAATCACATTCTCAAACAGAATAGGCTGAAGCAGGCAGATTCCTGTCTGCTTAGAGTCAGTGCAAAGGTCCATTTGCTCCCAGTAAGAGCAGAGGGCCTCTATGAGGTCCTCCCTACCATCCATAATCAATAGCAATAAGCCTATTCAGCAAGGTTGAGATATTGAAGGCACACACAAACACACACAGCACACTCAGAGGTGCACTAAAGCAGAAATGGCTTTTCTGGGTGGTCTGTTTTTTTTTTTTTGGTTCACCTCAGAACCCTCCAAGCCAGCTACTCCTCCCTGACGATCACCCGCAACTTCCCCATCCGTTCAGGTCTCCCTCAGGGCAAGTACCCTGGTCAAACAGGGGCTGACAGAGGGCTGAGTGCTATGATGACTTTTGCCGTGAATACCTGGGGTCACTCTGGGGAGTGGGATGCCAAGAAGCTCTTTTACACTAGCACATAATCGAGTTGCTGACCTTCGGGGAGGGGGGGGATACATCTTGTGTTTGCTCGAGTCAGGTATATGGGGGTGGTGCACGGAGGAGTTGGACCAGCTCTAACACTGTCTGGTTAAATAACTAGTCTTTCATAATCCAGAGGTGTATGGGAGTGGGAAGCTGATCAGCACGAGCCAGCTGTTGGTGTGAGGGAGTTGGTGCACGGGTGGTAATTTAAGCAATACACCAATAGGTGGCACATGAAACAAATTCTCCATGTTGTCATTCTGAGGAACACTGAATTTGGGTGAACAAAGAGGTAACTGACAAAGCTCTCTAAGTATTTGTAGTGTGCATTGTTTTCTTTTGTGTCTGAAGGGGGTTGGGGGGTTGGGGGGGTTGGGGGATGCCACACAAACAGCACGAGACAATGACAGAAAGCATAATTAAAGTCTCATTTCCATAAAGACATAATGACATTTTGGCCTAATTTCAGATGTCTTTCAGCCACCCTCCCAACATGTTGTGTCTCGCAACCACTTAGCTTTGAATCCTAAACATACGACTCACATTTTGCTCCATCCCATAATATTACTGCACTTGCACTTGGGCTTAGTGCTCTGCTGTGTCCCAGAAAGGCCTAGACTAACTGGCTGCCTCCACCACCCTCCTGGACTGCCTGGGTGCTCTGCCTGGGCCTGCTCCTCTTGCCTACTGAATCATTCACAAATCCAAGTGGGAGAGCTCCAACCGCGAGCTTCCTGCTAACCCGACTGAGCATGCCAGCCATGTAGCTTTCGTTTTCATTTCGGTGAGAGCAAGAGCCCTCAGGGGGTGTTTTGAAGTACACATATTTGGATAAGTTACGAACAAGGAGAAAATGTCCTCGTTAATGACGTGTAAAAAATTCAGGCACCCTACATGAATATTTCGTGTATTTATTGCAGCGCATGGATTAGGCCTAAATGAGGCGCAGAACAAAACTACTGCTTCACATAATCATGACTGCATGATACTTCAAATCGTCTTTACCAAAATGATTCTCTGAACTGAATCCTTCCTTCATGAATAAGTGATTTGTTAATCATAACGGCATAAAACACCAATTCTAATAAAATTTGTAACACAGGGAGAGTTTTGATATTATTTTGTGTGTGTTAGGCTATGACTATCTACATGAGATCACATTCTTGGTTTATGGCTTCTGAGAGCTAGTACTAAAAAGTAAGTTCTGTTTTCTAATAACTATCTATGCATTTATGCAAACAGTGCCTTATGTGCACAGACAAAGCTACCTCTGAACCATACCCCTCTCAGATAATGTTAGCTGATAACTATACAATACAGCCAGTGTTTTAGTTCACACTGTTAAACTTCAAACCAACAAAATACTGTCAAAAAACACCAAAGTCCAGTTTATTTATGGAAAAACCCCAGAAGTGCTTCTCTGGAACAAATTAGCTGGTAAAATAACTACCCATAAAGATACATAACAAGATGAGAGATACCATACAGGATATGTAATGAAACCCAAACCAACAAAAATTAACCACAACTGCATCAAGTCTCCACTTAACGCATTTAAATAATCAAAATCCATTTTCTGACAAGTGCAATTTCCCCAGCTCCTCTCCAACAACTAAGCCATTTCAAAAACCTCACACACCTCACTCTCTCCATGCCAGCTTCACCAGCTATCACCATCATGATTCACAAATACACTTGAAGCCTCTTATATAAGCATGACATGGCCAAGCCTGGGGCTCTATCTAATGCTGCTGCATCTCCAGCTAACAGCCCCAGAGAGTAAGTCTGTCATGTTATTGTGCACATTGGACAGAGACATTTCAGGAGAGCATAAACCATGCCTCACAACAGTGTCAACAACCCCCGACAGAGAGAGAGAGAGAGAGAGACAGAGAGAGAGAAAGCCAGAGGGAGAGAGAGAGAGAGAGAGAGTGAGAAACTCAGCATTTTTAATTTACTCTGGCCCCGGGCAACTCTGCGGCAGAGGAGAAGCTCTGGTGTAGTGCCCTCGGTGCTCTCCTAGACCCTCTCAAATTATTGTAATCATTGGAGAATGTGTTGCTGTAATGAATTGCAATAGTAGTCTAGATAGCGGAATAGAATCCAGGGAGGTTTGAAGGAATGCACAATAAGCATAATGGTATGGCTTGAGTTTGAGTAATCACTTTCATTGTCTCAAACCCCCCCTAAAATACACACACACACACACACACCTGCATACACCTGATCAAGCTACCCAGAGATAGTTCCACACACACACACACACACACACACGAACACACACACACACACACACACACCACACACACACAAACACAAACACGCACACACACACACACAAACACACACACACACACACACACACACACAAACAAACGCACACAAACACACGCACACACATACACATACAAACACTCACACACACACACAAACAGAAACACAAAGTAAGTCATGCAGTGCTACAGAACACAGACTTCATTAAACAGGAGGCTCACCGATACATAAACAAACACTTGTTCTGAGACAGGAGATGAACCAACACATGGAGATGGACCGCTGCTCGATCTGTCCCCATTTGCTCTCCTCTCTCTCTCTCTCTTTCAAACACACACACTCCCTCTCTCTCTCTCACATACACACACTCCCTCTCTCATTCTCACATACACACACTCCCTCTCTCTCTCTCCCATACACACACTCCCTCTCTCTCTTTCTCTCTCTCGCTGTGAGCCACGTAAGCTTATGCAAAAAGCCAGAGAAGAGACAAAAGGCACCAGGTCTCCAGGCAGCCGAAATGAATCTAACCAGCCTAAATATAGGGCCAAATGATGACTATAAAAAGACTGAGTGCACATCTAGCCATTTACTCTCCTCTGGCAGGTCACAGGTCTACTACACCTACAGCTATCCTGTAGCTAACCTTTCACTCTGCAAAGCCTGTTGATCCATGCTAATTAAATAATATTAAATACTATTAAATACTATTAAATAATATTAAATACTATTAAATAATGTTGAATGAATTCATTCCTAGTGTGCATTTGGTGGAGCAAATTATTAGATCATACTTAACTGTATTTTACTCCAAACACACAAAAAAACACAAGAAAACACCACAAGAGACACCATCCCACTATCAACACAACTGACATCAACTAAGAATGTTTCAGAGTGGTAAGGACAACGTAGTGAATGAGCAGACTGCCATGCCCACAGACTCCAATCCAGACGGATGAAGGATGTGTTTGGGTCTGGAAAACTGTTATTATCTACCCAGATGACCTGTAAAAGCTGAGCACGGAGGCTGGTCGTTTGGTTGGTTGGTATGTTGGTGGGTTGGCTGGGTGGTGAGAGACAGCACGGGTCTTCCATCCTAGAGTGTCTCAGTCTGCCCAGCCCTGCGGCGCCCCTGGTGCTGCCAATCTGTCCGCAGCGCGGGCCTCACTTTACACTGGGCCTTTCAGCAGCCGCTCGGCTTCCCTTGGCACCTCCCCCCGCACTATGCCACCAGCCCCCCCACACTGCAATCTAATACAGGCGCTTTCAAGACGCTTTCAAGTTGATGTGGCAGGGAAAGGGTATAGTGTTAGAGAGAGTGAGGCTCTGTGTGTGTGTGTGTGTGTGTGTGTGTGTGTGTGTGTGTGTGTGTGTGTGTGTGTGTGGTGCAGAGGGAGAGAGCAAGACGGAGAGGAATGATAAATTCTGAGAAGAGTTCCTGGCAAGACGGTCTGTATTCACCGAGGGCACGGAGGTAAACAGAGATAGAGAAATGGGCAACAGACACAGCGGGAAAGAAAGACAGAGTGATAGAGAGAAAGAGAGAGACAGAGAGAGAGAGAGAGAGAGAAAGAGATACAGTAAGCATGCAAGAAGGGAAAAAAAACAGGACTGTCCCTTGGGTTCATCTCTCCTTCCCTCTCTCCCTCCAACCATTTGCACAC
The DNA here is from genome assembly GCA_015244755.2 of Tenualosa ilisha. NCBI lineage: Eukaryota > Metazoa > Chordata > Actinopteri > Clupeiformes > Clupeidae > Tenualosa > Tenualosa ilisha. The sequence goes on from PYXC01001488.1 coordinate 2,962,733, forward strand.
TCGATTCACTCTCTCTTTCTCTCTCTCTCTCATGCTCTTCCCCTATCATTACATCCCTATTAGACATACTTATTTTTAAAATCCTTCTCCACCCCTCTGATGTTTCTACATTATTCTTCAGCCAACATTTTCTTTCGCTATTAAAACTCCAATTCTCTCTTCCTATCTCTCTAAGAGAGCTTCTGTCGCTTTGGGGGACGCTACAAAAGAAGAGATCCGCTCCCGTTAGAGAACGGGTGTTTATCAATAGCTCTCAGCTTTCGGCTATAATGTCGGGAGTTATATTTCGTCTGAGAAATCTAATAAATGAATGCCGACAGTGGCAACCGGCGTGCACGCCTCCTCCACAATCATTGGTCAAGCCAGCTTGTCGATGGGGCAGCGAAAATGAAATGAACAAAAACCTCCCTCGCCCCTCCACCACCGCTCCCCACCGGAAATCGATGCTACGCGATCTTGCTGTGGCCCAGGTGGATAACGAGATAATCACCCGCGTAACGTACCGTGACAAGCTCGGCACAACCTCACGGGATGTGCCACCGTTGTTGCCGCCTCTTTGGCCGTTTACCCACTGGCTCTCTCCTCCCAGGAGCCGCTCCATCTCTCTGGTGCTGGTCGAGTGTGTCATCATCTCTCCCCCTTCTCCAATGACTAATGGCCCTGGGTGGCCTCGGTGGCTTGACAGGGAGCCAGACAATGCCGAGTCTGTTTCGTCTGGCAGGGTCGCGTAGACAACTCCTCTGTGGACGACCTCTGTCTCCGAACCAATGGCGACCCAGAAGGAGCGATTCAGGACTTGAATGAATGAAGGGGGGACTTATGGCTCTGTGCGGCTAGCCATCAAGAGGGGAGATGGGGACACAGTGGTTCTTGCACCACAAGGAAGGACTGTATTGCATTCAGTCAACACAGCCAGTTTGTGCAGCCTGTGATTCTTTGAAAGATGTTCGGCCTGAAGGCCCTATCAAGTGTCTAGTTAAAGGACAAGATTGCAGTGAGTCTTAGGAAGAATTCCTCTTTTGTGTTTCTTATTTTTTAAAGTACACAAGGAAAACAGGGCGCCAGTCCTAAAATATTCACTGAGGAAGCGTGCATTCTCAGAGAGCCAAGAGTTCTGAAATAGAAGGACAGACGTCTCTGTTATGGCCCATGTGACCCCTTCACCCCGGAAAAGGGGGAAAAACATCCGGCGCCACTGGGCAACAGCCGAAGCATGTGCCAAATTTCTGCAGGCCTCTCTGGAAGCACACAGCAGGGCCTGTGCCTTTGCCTGCTCCTATGCCTCTGTCTCTTCCATGGCCCCCAGGCCCTTCAACCCTCCTGGTCCTCCACTGCGTCATCATTAGCCCGTCTCCAGCCTCCTCTTGCAGGGTGGGGTGGGTCACAGCTGGGTGACTCGCCACCCCACTTCCCCCCCAAAACACCCAGCCCCCACCCCACGGCCATCTGGGCAACATCTGGGGACCTAAGACTGCCATCCAAGTGAGTGGCAGAGATAAATGATGGGACTGGGAGAGAGAGAGAAGACCTGGAGAGAGCCAAATCAAATATCTCTAGCTCGTACGTAATGACAGATCATTTACTTAGAAACATCTATGTTTGTGTGTGTGTGTGTGTGTGTGTGTGTGTGTGTTTGTAAATGCATGGTACGTGTGCACATGTGGACTGTGAGCCCTCTGTTTGCAAAAAAGCTGCACGCTGTGCACCGTCACAAGCACCATCCCTCTCTTCAGCCGACACACAGGGATGGTGTCCCCGTAGCCCACTGAGCCCAGCAGGGGATGGGGGGGGGGAGGACTGGCGGGTGCATGCATACCCAGCGCAGATGTAGCTCGGGCTCGTTCTCTCGACTCTGATCGAGCACGCCACCGCCGGCGAATGAGTCACCGCCAAGAAGCAGTAGCGATAAGGAGTGCCAGCACGTTCAGTGACTCATAATATGACACAATTAGCATTGCTAAAGAGGCACTGGGATCACACAGCAACGAGCAGCGATGAGACAACTGCTATTTGGTTCAGTTCCTCAAGAACCCAAACACATCCGCTGTTCACAGCTCCACGTGCTGTTTAAACGCACTTTGGATTTGTTTTTGTAGAGTAATGTACACCAAGTGGTTGCACGTACGTCCTGCGAGCTTTGGATGTATACGGGGTTTGGGAAGGCGGCCAGACTGGTGACACTTCTCTCGGCGAAAACATCTCAGAGGAACAGAAGTTTGAAGACGTCTCATTTGGCCTGCATTCTGGCGGTCCGCAGATGGGAAACACTAACAGCGGGGGAGGAGAGAGAGAAATAGAGAGCTGGAGAGAGAGAAAGTGAGGGAGAGACAGAGAGATGCCAAGAGAAAAAGACAAAGAGAAAGCAAGAAGGGGGGAGGGGGGCGTTTACTGATCCACTGAGGCTTGTTTCAGCATGATCAGGCACTCAAGGCCGGGGGGGGGGGGTCTAGTGTGTGTGTGTGTGTGTGTGCGCGTGTGTACGTGTGCAGGGGGGGTTAACTCAGCTGAGGGCTGGAGGAGGGGGGTAAATGTGCTGCACTTCAAAAGTGTGATTAGAGGCACAAGTCCCCACTGGAGAATTTTATCCCTCTCATTTTTTAATCACTGTGCCCTCTGAATTAAAGCCTTGCAAAATCAGGCCTGCTGAGAGTGTGTGAGGCAACCACACACGCAGGCACACAAACATACACACACACACACACACACACACACACAAAGACAGATAACATAGACCTACAAATATCCACAGCCACACATACACGCATACAAACATTTCACAAATATATGCACATGCTACGCAAGCCTCCACACACACACACACACACACACACACACACACACACACACACAGAATCGCGCGCACACACACACTGACAACCTGCAGAGCCCCGACTGCTTTCCATCATGATCAGAGAATGGGAAGAGCCACTTGTCTGACTGAGCAGCCCTCCCCCTGTTTCCAGAAGCCACTTCTCTTCTCCTGCATGATAGCTGAGCATCCCCCCAGCAGCATCAGCAACCACTGCACCTCCTCCCTGCCTGCCTCTATTACTCTCAAACACACACACACACACACACACACACACACTACCACTAACTCCCCTCACCCCACCCTCATCAAAAAGAGGACTCATCCCTCTAGTCCACACCCCAAAACACTCATCATCTGTCTCATCTCACTCCAAACCCAGAAAAGCCTGATGGATGTCTCTCTCTTTTCCCTCTCCTCCTCCTCTTTCCTTTATCTCTCTCTTTCTCTCTCTCTCTCTGTGTGTGTGTGTGTGTCTGCCTCTCTCTCTCTCCCTCTCTGCTGTTCTAATGTTTGTAGATGTGTCTAGAACATCTGCAGGGTTTTGACATTCTGGAATTCTGTATTTGTCTCTGCTGATGCATTAGGATGACACAGGATTCTTAAGGAAACAACAGGGAGAGAGAGAGAGAGAAAGAGAGAGCGAGAGAGCGAAAGAGAAAGAGAGAGCAGAGGATACTCCTGCCCCAGGCTAGTATGATGGAGACCAGCTGCACTTCACTGTCATGATGGGACTGCTCATCTCCTACCCCCACAATGCCTTCACACACACACACACACACACACACACACACACACACACACCTACCCCCCTGCTGCTCTGCTCAGGGTTACTTTGGTTCAAGTCATTTATAAATTAGAACTCAAATGGACTGGTTCTTCACACAATGAGGGCAATTATGGTCCATTATCAACATTTCCTCTGTGTTCAACAAGGAAGGAAAAAAAAGACATCATGAGAGGACATCGCTGCTATTGCTAGAAACATCATGGCCACACTGAATTCAGTGACTAGTGACGACACCATGATTCACCCATGTCAAGGGCAAACTGATGATCAAAAATGACATCTTAATTTATAATAACATTCTAAATCATCCTACTGCTGCTTTGGGTGGAGCACAAAATGTGAAAGTGGCACTCCCTCTGCCAAGTGTTTTTGCAAGACAAAAGTGCAACAGGCAAATGTGCTTGGATTTTGGTAGACTCCACCGACTGGGTGATACAGACATGTCACCAGGTGCATCGAAACGCAGAACTCTACCCATTGAAAGCACTTGTTCAGAGCAGCTCCCAGTAAGCCCAGAGAGCGGGGCATTAGCCCATACAAGGCCGCTTCATCTCAGCCCAAAGAGCCATGAAATTGTCCTTGATTACCACTGCCTGCTCACACCAGGACAGCAATCAGGCTCAGAAGAAAGGTTCTCGTCTGCCCTGATGCATGTTTTGTGAGTTGGAAGGAAAAAAAATGCGACTGCGAACAATTACTGAGAGAATCTGGCTGCAAGTCTCATTTTGAGCACTGAGCCCAGTGCTCACGCAAAGGCTGCTGGCTGACGCAAATGCCTACGGGAAAGGACAAGGTCAGTTTCGAGTTCAAAGCCGTGCACACTTTGATGTGATTGTCACAAATGGCTCAGCCACCGCAAACGACTTTTTTTTCAGCAGGACAGTTTTTTGTTAAGAAATGGGAAGAAATGTTCTCTTTTTTTCCATTAGCTAATGCAGCCACTCTACCCCCAACTAAAATGTCAAACACTGACAATGATTTAACTATATTATATCAATGGTTATGTGAAAACTAAATTTACTAAACCTCTCTGTGTACTATACCTAACACTGTACACTAACAACTGAAACACTTAAAAAAAAGCTTTGCTTTTATTTTAGAAAAATATGCACTTGACCTGGTCAACTAAGACATTTATCAACTGTCAGTGGAATCATTCTAGAAAAACATCTGTCTCTACTCTAACTCTGCGAGCAACAGCTCTGACGGAGCACCAGCTGACACTAGAAAACATTACGAGGGCGAGAAAACACAGAGTGACGTTTTTCCAAGTCACTGTTTCTCAGTAGAGCAGGTTTCTGTTGTGGGGTGGACAGCACCGTGAGAAAAGCAGAATGTTCCATTTCATTTATAGCTTCATCACAGCTTGCACAATAACCTCTAATTTCTACAGAAATGGACAACATTCCTCTCAAGACAGAGCACCACCATAGAGGAGTCTGATTCAAAGACTCTCTTCACATAGTCTAGCCATTTCTTTGTATCTGAAGAAAACAAAACAGAAAGGAGTGTGAGAGCATTGAGCGGCCGTCGTTTTTGTTCTCCAACCCCTTAAAAGCCATTAGGCATCTCTTTAAATCCATCATTTCATAGGCTGGTCTGTGCCCTTGCAATAAAACATATGAGCGAGTCACCACAAATGAGAAGTCAAACAGACAAGTATAAAAGTGTTTACGAGTTTAAACAAGCCATTTCCCTTTGTAAGACTAAGACTTTGTGATGGTTATTACTTGAGACTTGTCTTTTACATGAGAATGTGGCTTTAGAAAATTTGTTTAGAACATTTGTTGAAATGAAAAGAAAGAATGCAATAGGTTTAGCCATTACAGCTTTACTTTAAAAGCCTTAGGCCTTTTTATTTTAATACTACATGTGTTTTTAGCAGTCCTTAAATGCTGTCAAGAAACCTTCACAACAAAATATCACAAGTTGTATTTTGAAGGATTGCTCTTTGTCACAACAAACTAGCCAAAGACTTCACCAAATAAAATGCCAAACTCATCAAAACAAGTGTTCTTGAGTGTTTTTAAACAGAACAGCACTGCTCTTTAACTGTCATCCAAGTCAGCTGTCACCACGCTGAATTGAGACACACACAAACAAATGGCTGCACATTCCATTCTCCCCAATGACGAGGGAAAAAAGACTACATTCCACCTCAACATCCTCTAGCACCCTTGTTTCAAGTACAAATGGCATTTCCCCTTGTTACAGCGGGATCGAGCGGAAATCAGCAGTCTCCATCCACAGCGGCAGGCTTTCAGTGAGGTGTTCTACTCCATTGTGTGGTGGTCACACCCCTATTAACACAAAGGCAGCAGGCAAACGTGCTCACCCGTGGCTCAGTTAGACTGCGGCCACTGATTGGTTGACCTCTGACCCCCTCCCATTGTGCTCCCAGCTGCCCCGTCCCCTCATGTGTCCATCTGGATGGGTGAAAGGTTTGCCAACTTTCAACGCCGGCGACCAAAGCCAGGATATCAGCAAGTAATTAGGAAAAAGGTCTGGTAGATGTTTGGACACCCACAGCTAGGAGCACTGAGAGTAATAGTGGTGTAGTTTTTAAGCGCTTGGTAAACCATGTGCAACAACTGTTGGGTGGGTCTACGTTCCTCACGAGCTAATCCAACAGACTGCATACATGCATGGAGATTACTGGGGAATTCCCTGACATCACCTGTGGGTCGCAGAGACCACATGTCCAAACCCTGAGATAATGCTGTCCAAACAACTCTTTTATGTAACTGTGCATAACTGTGTAATACATGTACTACGATGCTTCTATTAGGTTGCCCTCCGTGTTAAAAGTACCTCAGAAGCCTTTGTTTAAACCACTCTGACAGATGAACAATCAAGTCCAGTGCCTCAGTGATTATGTATCCTGATTAGTAAAATTGTATAGCACTTCTAAATGTGCAGAAATCTAGTTATAGCCTTCTCTAGGGCGCGCGAACAGGCGAACACTCATTTCCTACAGTTAGGAAGGAAGCTCTCAAGATCCCAGCAGCCAGGCCTACTTAATAAAGTTGGCCTAAATTCGACAGCCGGGTATGACAGCATTTATCCCCATTCTGACTCAAGTGTCAAGATGGGCTAAGCGACATCTTCTGTCAAGAGATGCTTACTAGCACTTAATTCATTAACTCAAGACCAGACTTAAAAAAACTCCGCATTTGGGCAGCCCACTTGGCAATGACACTTTGCACTTTTTATTAGAGGGAAATATCGATTTGTATCGTTTAAAGAAACAGCGTCCCAAAGACATTGATCTGGACCAGACGGCCAGTCCATTGACAAAATCAGTGGCCAGTCGTGTATCGTGGAATTTACGCAAACAACATGTAAAAGAGAGCTGTCTGTGGCGAAGTGGTATGCACGAGAGTCCGAGTTTCGATAAGGCCATGCAGCGTATTAAAACACAGGGCGCGTTTTTGAAATGTTAGATACTGATATTCGGTCGAATGAATGAAGCACTGCTGTAGCACCTATGAAGCATGTTCTGGTTTCCGTCGACGCTACGACAATTAGACATACAATCAGTCCCAGAATATGTGTCGCCAATTACTTTGATAAAAAGTGAGTAACGATGCTCTCATGCGTTATTGTACATAACACGGGCCCGTTCCCACGACACATGAATGGGAAAATGTAATATTGTACACATCCACGTAGCTAAGGGCTATGTTCTCGTAGCAAACGTGTAATCGTAGTGGATCTGAAGTAACGCGACATAATTTATAAAACTACGTAGCCAGATATAAGCCTTTGACTTAACAATGTTTGGCTGTAGTATGCCTAACAAGCTCGTAGTGAGTCCCGGCATCCCATATGCTTGGGAATACAGGGTTTTGTGGCTAGTGAATTATCGTGTAATAAGAAGCATAGCCTGTAGCCCGGATTGAGAATCATAACATATAAGCAAATAGCATGATATAAACTCCACTTACCAATGAAAAGAGTGCGCTGTACAGTCTGCGCAGCCTTTTGTGTAATCCAGATCAGCTAAGATATGAAAGGAAATAATTTCAAATTTTGTGCTTGAACTGGGAGGTCGTAGAATCAGTCTGATCAGCCCAGCTACCCTTGACGGGAATGTTTGAATCCTATGAAGAGTCCGCCTTGGAGAAATTGCATAAAAGGAACTCAATGCGTGAGAATAGGCGATTTCAATCAATTTCACGTAGCCAAATCTTAGCGCTTTTGTTATTCACTGAACAGTCACTGGCGCAGGGCTTGAGGTACTCTCACGGCTCCACCCGCAAGCCCAGCCTTCTGAGCAAGCCTATTGGGTGCAGCAGCGCGACCATGTAGTGTCCCTTCCTCAGTGATGTTAAGTAAAAAGTCGTATGCCATGGCGTATGGAACTTACCATAAACCAGTGCCACCTTGCGGTTATTTTGCACAGCTACTCAGCTTAAGGTGATGGACATAACATGTATCCTTTTTCATTTATTGCATAGCGACGTTTCAAGTTATGTTGAGTTAAACATTTTGAGTATACTTCCAACATTCAAAGGGCTAAAAAAAACACAAAGCATCGCATCTTCCGATAAAAGAGAGAAACACACGTCTTCAAGTAACAATGAAACTTTGTTCAGCCAATAGTACAAAAGTGACTTATCACACACAGACCCTCTATAACTGCGAAAATGGGCGCAGCACTGTTATAAAACACACAGATGTGCAGTGTTGCTGATTTAACTTCATGTGCAGACGTGGAGGTCATAAAATGTCTTCCCACATAAGACACCCGGCCTTGCTGTTACCTCGACTACATTTCTTTTTATATATAAAAATAAGTGAACCAACACTAAAAAATAGTCGAGAGAGATTTTGAGTGGCCTACGGCTTAATTCTGTTAACTTCCACTTTTCCCTTACCAGAGTTTTTACTGCTGGCGACTTCAGACCATGCGCCAGAAGTGCAGTCTTGGGTTGAGATCTTAAAAGGTTTACTGCGTGCCGTAATTATATTCAATTTCATTTCCCTTTTCCTTAAAGTACATAAGCTGATGTAAGTGGTTGCAACTTAAGTATAAGTGGTGCATAGTTTGCATAGTAGATATCTACAATATTGCATAACAGATTTCATGAGTTAAATTCCCAGTTTTCTATTTTTTAAAAAAAGGATTATTTTAATATATATACAAATGATTTTAGATTTTATTAGTTTTTTTTACCATCATTATTTTAATACAAAAAAAGAAGCTGTCATAAAACTCATACCGAAACATATACATTGCGTATGTTACCTAAACCTTGCTGTACTTACAGCAATAATCTAAAAAAGGAAAAAACCTCAATGGCATCTGCTACCCAGATGTCTTATGTGAAAGGTCAAGTTAGTTCATTTACTCCTATGAGTGGGTGTTTAATGAATAATCAACTGTTCAGTGTGATGGTTATAGTACAGGAGGCTGACTTGGAGGTCTTCTGTAAGGTTTTACGCAGGTACCTTTCGACTAAAACAAAGGTCAAACTACTTTTATGGTAGTATAACCAGGCTTCATGCATATCGTATAGACCACAATCAATACATGTCAATCAGTCAGCAGCACATAAAGCCTCCAATCTCACGTGTGTTCTGCACAGTTGCACTGCTTGAGGCCCTAAAAAGCCCTATTTCCCTTCTCAACATTCTTCAGTCTTGCATTTAAAACGCCGTTTTGGCACCTCAGGGTTATTTCAAGACACAAAGCTCTGTGAAGCAACACACACCGGTGACAGCTTCTTTGTATGAAGCCTATAAAAACACTGCGGTTTGAATCTTCTGGATCTTGACAGAAGTTTTAAAATTAGACTCAAACTCAAACAGGGCTCCTGCCACTGTATCACTGCCTAATTGGGAGGCCTTTAGGGAAGAGACGGTGACAAATCTAATTAATGGCTCAGGGTACACATATTCCCCTGCAGACCTTTTTCTCTCCACTGTCTCTGCAAAGAAGCCAAGATATTAAAAAAGAATATTTATATAAGACTTAGATTTATGAGAGGCATGACAGTTGTGGCATATTTATACATTATAAGTTACAGTACAGCGATTTACAATGAAGAAATATCTCTCATTAGAGTTTGAGACACAATAATCACACCTTCAAGACCCCATAAAGTATCATAATCTTTGCTAGTGAACACCAAAACAGACATCTTCAAAACAAACTTAAACAATCATGTCCAAGGCAAGCATCTTGATTTTTTTTCAATCTTACACAGCACACAGAGCAATAATAATAATAATAATAACAGGTATTATGACCCAACCCAAAAACATCCGAGTCTTATTCGGTGGCGTCCTCATCACTGAGAGGGGGTAGCAGTGTGTGGTGCTGCACCAGTACATTTGGTGTCTCCTTAGGTTTGGCTTTCACGAGGTTGACATAAGCCAGTCCATACAGCAGGGCTTCCTTTGTCCATGAAGTGTCTGACTGGGCTAAATTAGTCCAATACACTAGGGCTGGCAGCACTGTGCTGGTCCCTATGCTCCTGCTCTCACGCGCCACACACACACACACACAATCAATCTTCCAATTAGCATACAAACAAATTGAATTCGTTTTGTTCTCACACACTAAATTCACACAAACGCACACACACTCATCCACCCACACACACAAACACACAGTCAGTCCAGTGCATGGCAGCACTCTTATTTAGGCCTGTGCTACACGAGCCTGGCGTCGATCCTGGTAGGCATTGTAGACGTCACGAAACATGTCCTGGCAGGGGATGCGTGCCCCCAGCTTAGAGCAGATAAGGAAGGAGCCGGCCATCTTGCGGTGCAGCGAATAGGTCTCCTCTGGGGGTGGCGTGAGTCGGTGGCGCAGCATCACCGGGACCAGGTTCTGGATGCGGTGCGTCGTGCTCTGCTTGCCAAAGTCAAAAGGTTCGGAAGAGGCAAAGGCCTCGCCCAGGATCATCACTGCCTCCACATGGGCTTCTTGAAAGGCCTGCAGGAAAAGAACAGTCTATTCAATCCATGTTGCTTGCTGGCATTCATAATTACAAAAATCACAGAAACCTATTAACCTATTCATTACAGAAGCAAATCTATGCTGATACTATTACATGTCATTGGTACATCATTAAACAGGAGAGGCATTCCATAACCAGTGGCTACAGGAGCATGAGGTAAAGAGAGAAGATCGGTGAGGGTTTGAGATCACATGATAACACTAGTAAATATAACAGTAGGGAAAAGAGATGGATCACCTTCCTGAAAACAGCTGTAATTTAATGACAACATTAGCATGGGGTGTGTCTTATAGTTTTATGTCATTTATAGTGCTTTTTCTGTAGCTGTGAAGTTAAGGCTCACTTGGAAAAGAGACTACTACTGCCTTAATGTGACTACCCTGGTTAAACAAAGGGTACATGAAATAAAATGAAAACCAATTAGTCAAAAGGAAAGAAAACAGAGGCTAAATCAGGAAAAAACTAAAGTAGTAAAATGATTCCATGAAGTGTTCTACCTTGGTTTCGTAGCCTGTCAGGAACTTCAGGTCTGTGGATTTCTTCAGCACTGTGGCCCGGTCACCGACTGAGGCAGCATACACCACCTAGTACACCACACAGTTGACCATTATAGAAACCTCTGGAGAGGACCGTAATTCATACTATGGCAATTAAATTGTAAATTTGGGTATTGTTAGCTTCAGGGCCTGTGCATACCCACTGCATACCCACAGCATTACTAGACAAGTCTTGAAGACACATCTTGAACATTATGTCTTATTTGTATATTATGTTGATATTTGGCAATATGTATATTGTTGTCTCTATTGTACAGTATGTGTCTATGTATTAATGTCTGTCTACTGAATACATATTATTAGATGTTGAATGTATAGAGAGCTAACATCTACCAAAGTCAAATTCCTTGTGTAAGTATACTTGGCAAATGAAACTTAGTCTGATTCTGATTCTATAGCTATATTTGCATGACGTTACTGGAAGTATATACTTATAGGACCATAAACCTCAGGGCTAAGTGAATTAAATGGGACATTCATGGCACAGTCAACAAAGGTAAAGAGCTCCTTCCACTACGTTAAGATAACATATTAAATGTTAAAATGGAAAGCCAGTAGGAACAGCTGTGAATAATCAAGCGGTCTTGAAACGGTCTGAAGAGGCGAACATTAAATGCATTCTACATGTCTCTGTCCATTTGTTGTGAGTACATCTGGTTTATTGTCTGAAGGATGCTACACTGGTGCTCCAACTTTAGCGTTACATAAAGTCAGACCTAAGAATCCTTGAGAGTTTATAGCAATCTGTATCCACTTGAACACAAAAGCCTCTGTGGTTAGACTGACTGCATCTTCTTTTATCCTCAGCCTTATACTCATATTCATGCAAAGCGCTACAACTGTGCTGAAGTATCTGCCAGATGTGATACATAAGACCAGCATCATGCAGAGTTATTGACGGTGCAGCAATAAAACACTTAAAATACCTCAATGTAGTCATCAGTGAACGTCTCAGGGTAATCTCTGCAAGCGCCAAAATCCAACAGAATGACCTATTTTTCAGTGGAGACAGGCACACAGACACAGACACAGACATGCTGAGTTTACTTCCGACTTCAGTCTCAATAGGAATACGAGAGGAGAGCTTTGGAAATATCCTGACAGTTGTTCTCCTGAAGACAGACAGATTTACTATTTTTCTGGGCCACATATATCTTGTAACTTAAAAACTACTAGCAGTCAAATATATGTAATAAATACCACAAAGATTCAAGATGGATTTACTAAGGATTTCCTCTGAAAGTGCATGCAGATTTCTTATAGTTGCTGATCAAAGGACATGGCCCACAGCCACACGTTTCTTTTCTTTCCCAACAGCTGCAAAAACAGGTTTTGAATCCCTTTCTCACGATACTGGCAAAAGCGTGGTTATAACATCTACTAATAACCTGTAACTATGCGCTATGGCTCTGAGACAAACCCTGAATCTGCCACCTTCTCATTCCATACCATAGAATCACATTCTACTGGCTTGTACTGGTCCCCTCACCTTATCTTGTTCAGCGTTGTAGAAGAAGTTGGCCCAGTTGGGGTCTGTCTGCATGAAGCGGAACTCAAAGAGCTCCCTCAAGCAAAGCTGGAGGATGTTGAAGCAAATCTGTGGAGGAGAAACAATTACAGCATGACTCCCCCTGCTGGCGAAAAAACTTTACTGCAATCTACTGCCATATCAAGACTTTTCATGAAGACGAATCAATACAAGCACTTTCTAAACACCTTACACATCTTTTCCAGTTATTTGTGATGCACTGTGAGAAAGGACTAATTAGGGAAAAATAGGATAACAAATATTATGATCTACTTTCATTGGCAATATGGTGATGACAGAATCATTCTGTATTAACCTCTTTATCAAAAACAAATTAAATCCCCCCTCTAAAATAGCATTCAGTGGCAGCAGGGTATCACTTCCTGTAAGTGACACCAAGCATCACTTGAATCTGAGAGGCTGAGGTCCCCACCTTGTTTCTGGTCTCCTGGTCCAGATCAACGCAACCATCCAGCGGCACACCCTGGACAAGCTCCATTGCCAGAACCCGGGTGGCTGTTAACTCATCCACCACCTCTGGGACCGTGAAGAAAGGATCGTCTGCCAGCAGAGCCCTGAGAGCAGACAGGGGAACAGGACAGTGAAGCAGACGTCCAAAACCCAAAGTGCCTTAACACCCTAAGTGCCATTTCACCATAGTGGATAAATGTTTGAGGAAAGTATGCACGCTGTTCTAAATTGAACGAAAGTGAACTAGACTACTTTTGTAAATTAAATAGTAAGTAGAGCTGTGTATGTTACTGAATCACAAAAGACTCAAAACCACCGATTTGCACTGACAGAAGTGTATCTGGTTTGACAACATCCATTTAACAGGTCTGCCTGTTATGAATTTATTCATAACAAGATTTCATTACTATCCAGACACGTTACTGAATATCATATTGCTGTAAATGCCCGTGCTTTGGTTTCATCTGATCCACACTATCTTGTCTTGTTTTTCTTTGAAGGCACATTGCTAAAATCATATCCTTATGAATCTCTGATGAAAGCTTTAATAATCCAGTTTGCATGAAAGAAATGAGAAATCCAATACAAATATATGCAGACACGCAGATACACACACACACACACACACACACACCATTCAGGTGTTATAATGAGATAAGTGGTGCTACTTCATAGGTTTCAGATTTGTCTTTGAAACTCTCACATTGAACTCAACATAAAGAGGTAATTACAGGTAAAAGATGAAAGGCATCTTTGAGGAGAATTTTGAATGGGAAACTTACAATGCAATAAAAATTAGCTCTGTTAGGCTCCTTCAAGGATGATGAATATTTAAATGCTGTCGTGTTTGAAGCTTTTGTAAGGTGCCCTTAGAATTGCAATCTTGCTCTCAGATGCACACATGAAGCTTCTTTGATCCTGTGTGCAGTTGTGTGTGTGGATACTACAGCTGTGTTTATTTGTGCTTTGTGTGCGTTGTGGCAGTGGGTGTTTAATCATTTAGTTAACACTTTCTATCTGCCTATGATACATGGATGTCCTTGACCTACAATGACCTTCAAGAAGCATTTTTTAATACTTTTTTATACTCCAAACATTTGCTCACCTGAATCGCTTGGCACACTCCGCCTCTCTTTTATAGTCGCACTCCCAAGCAAGCTCCCTCTGAAGGACCTCTAAACTGCTGTCTGCAAATAATCCTGCAGAGGAAACACACACACACACACACACACACACACACACACACACATACAGTCATCTCAACAGGCTTTCAATTATATCCCATCATCAAAGTGCTCTGTTCAACTGTGTATGTGTGCGCGCATGCGTGTCTCTTACCCTCTGGCAAAACAACACTCATCTTCAGCACTGACATCATGTTGTTGATGTCACTGTGGATGCTCTGTGCTACCCCTGGATACTGGAGAGAAACAAGACAGAATTAAACTGATTCATGTCCAATACCACTGTGGCAAAACAGTGTCAATACTTCACTATCTCTGTACATGAGGAAAACTGAATGCACATGTTGTTTACATAAACATTAGAGTTCACCAGGGTGCAGCTAAGTCTACTTCAGCCTCAGAAGACCTTTGCACACTGGAACCCACTACATTCCAGTGGCCGAAATCACAAGTTCATCGTGGTCAAGCAGTGTGAAAGCAAGGCATATTATAGCCTTAAGCCAAGTTCCGGTGAAGGGAGAGCAGGTAGGACAATTGGCATTGGAGAGTAGCCAGCAGAGGGAGCCGTATAGACTCAATACATTTATGATACTTTCTGTAGAAAGCACATGAACAAATGTCTTAGCTAAGCAATCTGCTGGTCTGTAGCCTATGCCTATATGACTGAAATACTCGTAATGGTGGACTTAAGAGGAATGCGGATTATTGATACATACGCACTTACACTTACTTAAGCAATTTTTTGATCAACTTCAGATGGTGTTGTTAGCAAAATGTAGCTAACATTATGTGTGCTAGCTGTACAACAACGCTGGACAAGCACCTAGTTTTGTTTGCCATATTGCCAATATCCCTTGACATGAAGCTCATTAGCTCATTCATGTTTTGTAGCCTCCAACCAACAAACTCCAACCATGCAACTGTAAAACCAGCTATAAAACCACAGTTAGCATGACAATGACAAGAATACACCTCATTTTTAAAAGGAAGGCTGCACGGGTGATGGTCGTCTAAGCTAACCCCGGGTTGGGTTTGGTTTACCTTTCACACTAAACACACCTCGGCTTTGATACTAGGGTAACAAACACACAAAATATGGGTAATAATCGTGGAATATTCGTCAGTGTGAAAGGGCCTAGAGACAACACTCAATACTCAGAAGCCCAAAAGTCTTTCTTCTGTCTCTGCACCACACTCAGCCCAAAGACATCATGGTTGGGGCTCGCTGTGATTACCTGGATCTTCATGGCGATCTCCCTCCCGTCCTTCAGTACCCCATGATGCACCTGGCCAATAGAGGCGGCAGCGAAAGGCTTGTCTTCAAACGAGGACAGCTTCTCTCTCCAGTCAGGTCCCAGTTCCTCCTGAAGTACTTTCTGCAGGGACAGTCAAGAGCACAGGTCATGTCAATACAGGGTACAGCAATTACAGCAGCACAACAGGGGGTGCAGTGCATGTCAACAGCAAGGTTACTGGCTAAACCATGTAACTTCAAGAGTAACCGCTGATCTAAAAACAACATGTCACTTCAAAAACAACAGATGCTCAGAGCAGTCTTCTTTTTGAGAGTAGTAACCAGTAACCTTGCTTTGTAGTATAGGCCCTAGGGTTCTAGAGCACATTCATATTTTTTCATTCATCCTTTGGTGAGTATCTGCCTTGATCTTCGCCTGTGAACACTGAGTTAGAAAGCTTTCAGTCAAGGGCCAATCCAATCGTTTTAAACTTCAACAGAATCCATGCCTCCAGCAAGCAATCATTTCTCACTACGAAATGGCCAGATCATCTTGTGCGAAATGAAGGGTAGTACAAGGGGCTGGTTTTATAACAAGGCTCCACTGATCCCAGAGAGAGCTGCAATAAATGTACTGGGGATAAAGGCATGAGAGGAATTAATATAGTGATGGATGGAACTAAAAAGAAATATGACGCTTCAGTCTGACAACCTGACCTGCCACTACAAGGACTGAACACTTTCAGACAGAGATTCCTATGCACAGCCACATATTTCAATCTGTCAAGTGCTGTTGTACTGCAGGAGCATGGATTTCTAAAGGGATAAAGTAGTCACCATACACTCAGATATTTTGACTAGAGTGACTACAAGGAGCCAAAAGTCCTCACACACATTTCTTGCCAAGGATTTGGAACACAAATGACAAACCTTTAACCTTGTGCCAAGTTGCCTTTTAAGCCACCACAAAAAACACACTTTATAAAAGAGACACAAGTCAATAGTATACTTGTACTTTACTACAGTTGATTACTCACATTCATTTGCCAAACAGGCATGAAGTCTGCACTCTGTCGGACCCTTTCAAAGATCTTCTGCAGCTGGGGGTTGATGAAGCTGTTATCTGTGAATGCGTAAAATCAGTTAGTTCCTTAGGTAACGTTCTGTAGCCTGTAAGGACCTTGCTGATGTCAATAGTCCTCCACCCATGGCATACAAGCATAGGTTTAATCGAGTGTGAAATTAAACTGACAGTGTGCCAATGAGTATGCCTTACAGCATCCTCTGTATTGACAGCAGGCCTGTCAGTGTGATAGTAACAGTTTGCCAAAATTTCAGAAATGATCACAAAGTCATGTAGTACAGTGTGGTGCACAGAGAAAGACTGTAGATGCCATTGCCTTGCTCAGAACATAGTCTGCCAAACATAGGAAAGGGTACAGATCACCAAACTTGTTCACAACGTTCAACATTCTCTGGTCCAAGTTTACACATGAGGCCTCGAACTATCAGAGACTCTGCAATAAATGAAGATCAGTCCAGTTGTCTCGATTGATATTTCAGATTTACTGGGAGAGGACTATCTGCTTTGCCAACTACTTTAGCTCTATCTTATGTCAAAATGGTCCTGTTATCCCTACATTATGCACATGTTATATTGTAGAGTACATTATCCATATACCAAAATGCTGATCCACATCAATCATCTAAATGACTTTAGTGCTATTCATTGGTCTCAAAATACTAAGAAAAGCAAGGCAGCATAGCACTCTGTGTGAGTTAGAGACAAACTTATATGAGCATGAGTTTACAACTGGCTGGGAAACACCTGCAGGACGTCACTGGACATCATGTTTGCTTGCCAACCAGGAGTGTATTTTCAAAAACCATAGTGGCTAACCAGTTAGCAACTAAGTTGACTGGCAATGGGCAATGGCATTGCAACCAACAAAGTCGCTAACTTAGTTAACCTAGGAAACAAACCAGAGAACAAGAACGGACCTTAATCCTGACAGCAGTGAACATCAGTGAACTCAGCATCTAGTTGAATGTTTCACAGTTTCATTGAGGTGCCAGTGACATAATGAAGCCAACAGTGTCTGAGTTGGCAGTGCTATAGAACAGCAGGTGTGGGGAGCCCTACCCTGTATGCTGAGCATCTGACCGATCTTCAGTGCAGCGCCTCGTACTTTGCACAGGGTGTCCACAATTCTCTCAGCATTGGCCTCTGATAGGATAGCAGAATCTAACAGGGCCCCCTTCTCTGAGGGCATAAGAAAAAAAGATAACAATAGTAGTAATTCAGAAACCTGTGACAAGAACACAAATCAACTCCTAGCCAGGGATGGAGGCCACTGAATATAATTTAGTTCTACTACAACCACTACATACAATTGCAGAAGCTCATCATTTGTCAAAAATAAAAAAAAACATAAATGATATTTAATTTTGGGCTTTGTTTTTAAAATACCATAGCCTAGAACTAGAGACCCACCTGAGCGCTTGCCTCCAATGGACTGCTTGGCCACCTCAGCTATGGTCCCCAGGCCAAGCCCCACAGCCAAACCTGCAAACCAAACAAGGGCATGATGGAGAAGACTCATTTATTCACCCAAGAATTCTAGTTTAGCAGAGAACCACTACTCTCCACTTCCATGAGCCTACTTGACTTTCAACTACACTGGTTCATCTCAGTTATTAAGACCTTTGAGACAGACACTAAAACTGAATCCACAATTCTAATTTTTATAATTTAAAAAAAAATATTTTGAGGGCTGCACACAACATTTTAATGGTATCCTTGTAGCTCAAAAACATAACTACCACTTTGGATAGTAAATACTTTTCAGGTGCCCCAAATTAAATATTATATAGTGACTTTACCTCCAAAATTAACAAGTCGGCTTATCCTTGTGGCTGGAACCTTTCTTTCTTTGGCGCGCTCACTGAGCTAAAACAAATTAGCAGCCCATCACTGTTGCGGTTAAACATTTTTCAGAAAAAGCTGGATCAGGCAGTGTTAATTCATGAGATGGTCAGCATTCAGAATTACATTACAGTCAAATGTTTCAGCAGATCGATTACTGCCACAAGAGGCCTTGGGTTATGCTGCTTTCACCATGGCTTAGGGGATTTAAAGGCACGCCAGGCAACATTTTTAGGTTAATTTATCAGCTTCAACGTCACTTTGATGATTAAATGGCCCATTACGGAGTGAATGAAGGCTCTCTTGCCTGCCTCTGGAGTAGGTTTTGCGATAACTACACTTGCAGGATCTAAATCTTTGGGTCGAGGTAACAAAACTGAAAGTAAATTTTTTGTTAGCAGGTAAATCACAACAACTCAAGCAAAGTATGAAAGAAGTTAATACCTGATAAAGACCAAGAAAGAAATACATTAAAACATTTTGGGCACAACTACATGCTACTACCAAAATAGGGAACGATATTCCATAACTTTATCCATACAAATATCAAATTCCCTAACTTTCCATGTCTGGAACAGGCTCTGTTGCAATTCCATGACTTTCCACACATTCCATGACCAGTGGGAACCCTGCTCTTAGCCATGGTAAAACCAGCATAACCCACAGTATTATTGTTGTAATGCCACACCAACCAGAGTAGTAAAAATATCTACTTGAACATCTGAATTTCTAAGCTAAGAGCACATGCAAAATAATAAGAAGAAGACAATAACAACACAACAACAATCATAACAAATTTACAATACAGCATGAGCTGAAGTATACTGAAAGGAACATATTGTTCTGTCATTGCATGACCTTGCAAAGGACAGTTTACAAAGATTACATAATCAACATACTATCTCAATGAACACGGAAACAATTAACTTCTTAAATTACGAATACAATACACAAGTCCCATGTATATGATAAGCATGTGTATAACTGTACCATATGACACAAGAGTTTTGTTTATGGCATGTGGCACGGTCAGGGTCACTCACCTTCTGTCTGTTCAGCTTGGCTGTGGCCTGTTTCGCCTCCCTGGCTTTCTTGATGTCTTCTGGGGTCAATCGTGCAGCCACCGAGTCATGAACGAACCTAGAGTGCCGAAGGGGTGCGGCAACATGTAAGAAACGGGCACTCTGCCCTGCCCACCCAGGGGCTCCTCCGGCACCACCCATAGTCGTGCCTCCTGGGGTACCACGGGAGTCTCACCAGGTCCTGACTGCGGATCAATGTCTGGGGGAAACTCAGACCCCACGGCCCACTTCTCAGCCTCAGTCTGATCCATCTCTGCCCATCCCTCACTGTCCGGAAACTCATCTGTCTTGATGGCTTGCTAGACAGATGACACAATTAAGAGATCTTTGGGGTCATATTGCTCTATTAATATCAATTCAGGGTGATGCTGAAATTAGTTAGTAGTAGGTTTCTTGCTCAATAAATTGACAGTTATCTATTGTTGCATTCCCAGAGCATTTATTATAGTGTTTGTGTGTGTGTGTGTGTGTGTGTGTTTGTAATAGAGCACCACTAACACCTACCTGTCCACCACCCATGACGCTACTCAACACATCTGTTACAGCAGTCTGGGCAGCTTTCACCCCTGCTCCCAGTGAGGTGTTGCATGCCATCAATCTCAGCTGTTCACCTTGGGTGGTGACAAAAGCAGCCCCCACTTTACCAGCACCCCGCACAACCTGGAGTACTTCGGCAAGCATCACTGTGGGTTGTAGAGAGAGTAAAGTGAAGATGACATTAATACCTCAAATGGATATATAAAAATAGCGTCAGTTACACAACCTACGTTACTTTACGTTACTCATCCAAACATTGACAGCACCAACTCAACTATGCAATTTATTGCTTTCCCACTTGATATGATACTTTGATACTGTTCCAATGACCTCCCTCACGCCTCTTCATTCGAAAGCTAATGCTTCCCTATACCTTACGCCACACGTGTTATGATGTAATTCACATACTGGTGACAACCTTGAATGTTTAAATTCAACCACTTTCTACCTAACGATGCAACGCCGCAGCAATTCATTCAATTGACCTTTCTTTGCTAAGAGTTAAATGCAGCAAGTTATGTTTCAGTCAACATGTAACTGTTCAGATATTAAGCCGCAGGCTAAGCTTGCTAGCACTCTGGCTATCTGTTTTCATATCCATTCAAACCACCACAAAGCAAAAACAATCCTGATGCAAATTTTCTCCTACACATTAAGTACCTAACATACTCACTATTTATTTGTGGGAATCTGGACTTCTGCCTGCGAATTGAGGTCGATCTCTGCACAGACGTCCTTCCCTCACTGAAAGATGCTGTTTTGCAACTACGCTCGTGTCCGGAAGAGGAGTAGTTCGAGGCCTTCTTGTCAACCTATGAAAATCCTACAAATGCAAAAAAGGCGGGACCAAGGTGCCATATCAGATAAGGCCAATAGTGTGCGATTAAAGGAGCAGGTTGTCATGGTTTCACTTCAGGATTGACAAATGATGAACGAATCCAGAACCAGCATTATTTGTTTACGGTCGTTGTCAGTGGGTGTGACCAAGAATTTGGTGATGAGTGCACGTGCAAGAAGTGCAGTTACAAAAGCACTGCTAAGCTAGAAGGTCGGCCCGTACCATCTGAGGGCAGTAATGCAACGCATAGTGTTTTTTGGAATGGTGTACCACCCTAGAGTGAGAAAATGAATTATAGCGTTACACTGGTGATAGCTTGTGTGTGTCCTCGCCCTCTTTATGCCCATTATAAGCCTATGGAGGGATATATTAAAGGTAATTAGGGTAAAATTTTAACAAAAACATATCCATTCAAAACCTCCCCAGCTGATTATTTACATTAAGAAAATACTTTCTCGTATTGCGAGTTTTATGAAATACTTTGTACACACACGTAGATGATCAATTATACAATGAAATATGCGATAATTTGCATGCATTTTAAACATTTTAAATATTAAAGCTCCATGGGTGTACATTGAAAATCAATTTCAATACAGTGCGAATACTATAGAGGACTATGAATTGTCCATGGAGTGGAAGAAGGGTATTGAGTCACATTTACAGGGTGTAAGCTTCTAGAAATATGTTAGGCTGTTTAACTTGTTTACCCTTACAGTACAGGCCAAAATTCAGATATTTATGCATATAATAAGTAGGCCTATATAATGCCTCATTTACATGACATTTCAGAAAACTTGCAAATTCAAAAACTGTTACTTTAGTGTAAATAATCAGTTGAGGAAGTTTTAGTTTATCGATTAGTTTAATTTTTTACACTCTTCACCTGTAATAAAACCCTTCATAGGCTGATAATGAACATAAAAAGGCTGATAAAACACAAAAAGCTACCCTGAATGCAAAACTATCACATATTCTCTAACTCTAGGGTGGCACAACTTGCCAAAAAATATAAGGAGACTTACTGCTGTTGAGTGGTACCAATGGGCCAAATTTGGGAGTCTGGCTCAAGGACTAGAAGGACAACCTCACAGCTCCCATCACACCTTGCATCTGCACCTTTTTCCATAGGTCTAGTTTAAATAAATATCAGCTAGTGGATCTCTCCTAACCCATGGTCTCACACTAGTACTGGTATTGTGTAAACAGTAACTATTTATGGGTTCCCTGTTCTTTGGGTGGCTTAGAAAGCTGTAAGAGCTGTTAAATCCATGCGTAGATTGTAGAAATACAAATCAGATATAGAGTAAGTTATGTATTATATTGCTTGACTGTTGTGTTTCGGTCAAATCTGACCAAAATATTTTTTTTCCACTCAAAAATGTACTTAAATGTACTAATTCGATGGTCCTGGGCTCCATGACTTTGTTCATACTGGCTATCTAAACACTTAACACAAATTTCACACCCATACACACTTTCATTACACCTCTATTTGTCTCAGCTGTCTCCAAGGATGCAGTAGTGATCCAGGCTGAGGTCGGGGACAGTGTGCAGATGGAGTGTGACCTCCAGGGTTTTATGTACTTACACTGGCAGAAAAAATCAAAACCAAAAGGCCAGTTTGTTGGAGACCTTATCATAAAAAGAAACAACTTGTCCATACCTGAAGAGTACAGCAACTGCCAAAGTGTGTAAGAGAGAAAGTGCTATATACTCACTATCAAGAAGGCACTGTGGGTCTTATTTATTTCAAACATTTCAATTGGAGTCATTGGTGTACAACTTTTATGTTTTGTGAAAAGTTTAACCTATCCACATTTATAATTAAGGCCTAGCTCTTCCCAGACCACTCAGAGAGAAAGCACACAGATATAGAAAACAAGAGGGAAGTGTGAACAAGGAAACTCAAGAGCTTTTTATCCCCTCAGTTGACCCATTTGTCCAGATTTCTTTGTATGCTGTTGTTGACTAATGCTGTTTGCTTGTATGTCTATGTTTATATGGTGTTTATATGTGTGTGTGTGTGTGTGTGTGTGTGTGTGTGTGTGTGTGTGTGTGTGTGTGTGTGTGTGTGCTAATGTTTATGCATGTGGAGCCTGTAGTTACAAAGGGAGTGTGGGGCTTCAGATATTGTTGAGATCTCCATTATTACCCCATAATACCCCATATTCTCAGCATGAAAATGTACAAGAAAAGTTAATGTCAAAGCAAGAGACACAGATCAAATCCGCGAGGCCCATTCTCATGCACTGTACACTCATGACAGGGGGGTATTTAAAGTAGGTGGTGAAGTGGCAAATCTGGGAGGAGGTAGTGGTAAATCTGATAATAGAGGAGCATGGAGCTCTCAGTCTCTTAGCTGAAGCAAAACCATCAGGCTACTCTATTCGCAGGTTTACCACCTTTTCTAGGTTAATTAAGCTAGGTTTATCACTTAGCCACCTTCCTGGAATACCACTCAGGTTTTATTACCTGAGCATAATAATATTTGCACTCTAATCAAAGCTCTCTCTGTCTTTCTCTTATGTTATTGATGAAACACTAATGTCCCTCCGTCTGTCTGCCACAGCTACATACCCTTGGCAAGCCCAACTCAACAGGCCAGTGGGAGAAGGGGAAGAGCGTGGCCCAGAATCCGAAAACCCATGTGAAACCTGACCAGCAGCGTGGCACTGAATTGTACCCAGCCACTCCGCATCGCTAGTGCCATTGGGAACACCATGTCAAAGGAGCGCAAGATCTGTGATTGTCGCCTGCGTCCAACAAGAAGGCAAACAGGTTTTTAACTGAACAAGAAAATTTCAGTTAATTTAGAGGTAGTGGGTGGGGTGCATGTGAGTCCATCCCCAGTCCATACACTGCTTGCCACCTAGATTCCAGCATCCTATGTTTTGTAGTTGTAAGATATTCTTTGTTATTGTTTATGTTAAGCATATTGAATTTCCGTTAACATTTTCTGTAACGTTTTCTAGCCCTTGCTATTATTTATTATTATTGTTACACCTTAAAACACATTGTTTGGAAAAGTAAAGTAAAAATATATTTACAACACAGATGTGTTTGATGTACTTCTTCTGAAATGATTTGGGAAGAGTTTAATGTACCAATTTTACCATTGGTTGTGACATTTGAAATCAAACGTGAGTTACACCAAACCTTACGATCAAACCAACACTCAACTGGTGCAACTGGCTGCTGGTGTGGGAATGCCCTTTGATTTCAAAAGGGCATAACCTGGAGTGAAATTGGTACATTCAAACTCTAACAAACTCTAACTGATTTATGGAAGATTCAGACTGGCAAGCCTGGCTTGAAAGCTGGAGAACCTTTTCAGTCTCAGTGTGATGTTGACTCATGTCATTATCTCAAGATAACAAAGCTTTGTTTTCCCAATACAAAAAATTAAGTCTTAAGAAAACAATATTTTCTTCAGATAATTATATACTTTTTTCAAGCTCTTGACAAAACAACAGTCTACTGCCCTGTCAAATAAAATATGTCCTGTAGCAAAAAATAAGCAGGAGTGGACCACTATATTGACCATTTCTTAAGAGAGAGAGAATATCTACATGAGAAATTAATTCTGGGGTATTATAAACTGGGATAAAGTTTAATCAGTCAAACAACAGTCATATACTGTTTGTCTGTAGGCATACTTCCAGGCTGAAAATGAATGGTTTATTCATATCATCATTATCATCATTCATATTCATCATTCAGATCAGCAACTGATCACTCTCATGTTGATTGCCCTAGTGGATCTTAAACTAGTTGTTTTCTGTTTTCTTGAGGGGAAATATGTCACAATTGTCATCACCAACATACTGACACCAGAAGTCGATGCATCTAAAATAGATTAAGTAATGTCTGAGGGCATCCACTTTTGTACTATGCTGCCTCTTCAACATAGGCATTTTGATTTGGAATGACAGAAATATAATACTTTTAAACCAACAATACATTCCTTCAACAGATTTCTCTGGTGACTTTATCCACGTTGTAAAAGGTTTCCAAAGAACACATTCCTGTAATGTATGGAACAGAGATGTTACTGAAATAGCACTGTGTTTAAAGTAGTTCTAGGGTTACAATCACTCATCTCAAAAAAACTGAAAATGCCAAGAATGAAGGTGATCAGGGAAGGGTATTATGGGCTTGTTAAGGCCTTGCGTTTTTGTTGTTTTTGGTGGTGGTGCACTTCTGATCAAATTTTACATGTACCTACTGTAATATCTCAAAGCATAGCATTCTACTGCCAACTTGGTTATGCAAACAAGACAAACAAACTTCTCAGATGTTTATTTGCAGAGCATAATCGAGAAGGACAGCCTCTACTTTAAAATAAGGTAACAGACCCCATCGCACAATGCTGTGAATGACATTTTACTGACTCCACAATTTTGGTTCAATACCTAGCAATGAATGCTGAGAAAGGAGGAGACACAATTCCCACTTCCAATGTAATTAACCCAACGCAAAGGAATAATTATGCTCACTCAAAGGTTCCCACAGCCTGGAAATGCAAGCAGGCAAGAGTCATCTTCAGATTCCATCTAGTCTTGCCCTATGCCCATGTTGCCTTCTTTGCATTTCACCAATACTGTAGTTTAAATTTAATGTGTAGAAATTAAGGCTTCATATTTATTTTATTCTTATATTGTTAACTACATTAAAGGACTTTCTATTTCACAAAATAAATACAAACCCAATTCCAAACAATGGGATGTTTGGTAAAATGCAAAATACTATTTATTTTTCCAAAACATACAAGTGATAATTGATGAGGAATAGTATAAGGAGAAACAAAAGAGTTGGTGCATCGACATTAAAAGGCTATAAAAGTTTAATAATGCTAAACATTGCAATAAATAAATAATTAAATAAATAACAGAAATGTGTATATGAAGGATGATCATAGAGAGGCTGAGTCATTCTCAAAGACATTCATTACTCATTTATTACAGAAAAATATTACATTACTAAGATTTTTGTGAAACTGCATGAACATAGGATCTAATTCTGTAATGCAAATCATGTATGAGGAGGTAATAGAATGTCCACTTCTATGAACACGCTTCGACACTCCATCCACGATTGCTGGTGAAAACTCAACCATACAAAGAATACTTCAGGCATGATCCAGAGGTCTAGCAGTCAAATTTGGGTCAAAGGCCATTTGAGTCGGACCTAAAAGATGTGGAAATCTGCCTGGTGGTTACACAGATAAAAATTTGTTATCGTTTTTAGAAATCATGGACTCCTGCATCTTCCAGGCAGCAGAGGAGAGAAGTCATCCTGCTTGTTTTAGTGATTAGCTCCAATACTAGCAGCTATATTAGCTGTAAAGTCACAATAAATTCTGAATGATATATACATTTTCAGCAACATATGCTACCATCCCAACGGCCTCAGGGAAGGCCTTAAATATTACCAGAAAACAAGGTTAAACTTTATTCTACACAATGTTCCGATAGTCTGGCTTCATCAATCGAGTCCTGATGCTAACCAGCTGCTTGCTATCCAGATCTGTCACATTTTGTGTGTAATGAGAAAAACGTAATGGAGAACACACCTATCAGTTGGACACCTGAAACCCTGTCTTGAACAAGAAAAGAATGCTCTTTTTATACACAATCATCATGCCAGTAAACCTAATTAATTGTGAAATGTCTTCTCTTGACTGTTATTTAGTTTGTCCTGCCTTTTGTGGAACCCATCCCAACTTTTTTGAGACATGTTGGTCAAATTTTAATGAACAAAAAATATCCTAAATAACAATGAAAATAAATAAATAAGTAAAATAAAAAATCCAGTTTCCTTAACTGATATGTTGTCTTTAGACTATGCTCAAACAAATATTACACTTGTTTGATTTGATTTTGCATTCACCTTTTTTGTAACTGGGGCTGTAGATACTCTCTACACACAGATGTTCTTGCATTGACCATTTGGTTAATGGGTCAAGGTGAATTCTAATGTGTTTGGTCATTATTTTTCTCACAGGCAAATTAAGGCTATTGGTATGTGGAGGCTATTTACATCCCTAAATACTGAGTGTCACTATTGTGCTTTCTTACAGGTTGACTAACTCCAAGTATCAGAGGAGTCTGAATTATAAGGAAGTAGGAGATGCACTAGCACCAATGAAGAAGCACTTACTCTGTTTCAAACAAACCAGAAATGAGATCAAATCAGTGACACTGAGAAATTTGCCAGTTATATAGTTTGGTTGTTCTGCAGCAGTGGTTAAAGTGTAGCTGTTTGTTTTTGACAGAAGGTGTGTGTGGTACTGCATGTAAGTATTGCTGGTATATATAAAAAAGCATCAGTCCATGGGGAGAGATATTTGAAATGGAAGGCCTTGGTTCCTGCAAATGAACCACACAGGAGTTTTCTGTGCTGGGTCATGGGTCTGCCACCCATTGGCCAACTTCCAAGCACCTCACAGGCACCTGACCTGTCAGTAGCTGGCTATTCACACATGCATGTGTGCACTGGTGTGTGTAGGCTATTTGATGTTGGAAGGCATGTGATAAGCTAGAGGAGTGATAGCATGTCTTAAGATTTATTATTTTTAAAATAATCTGTAAATTATCTTGATATTGTCTTTGTTACCAATATAACGTGTTAGGACTGATTTTATCTTTTTTGAAAACAAAACAAACACAAATTTACTGTTTGCATTTACATTTCTTTGGTGCACTTAAACTCCTTACCTCTAGATTTGACAAAAGATCTATGGGTTAGGTTGTAAAAAATGCTTTAAGATTTACCCTTTCCAATCTGTTTAGTTTAGGCTACTGACAGAGTCAAGTTTGCAGTGTCCCACCCATCCCTAGTAATTATGTAACAGAATTGTTAAAAATATTTAAAAAGTGAAATTATTTCACGTTTTGGTGTAATTGCTAAATTCTTATTTTGGCAGCTTGGCAGGACTGGGCTACACCACAGCTGAGCTACATTAATCTGGCCATCCTAAATGCTCTGAGGTGAGAAGGGGCGAAGGGAAGAGGCGGAGAGGGGAGAGAGAAAAGGGGGAGCAAGTGAAAGCCATATATGGGCACGCCATCGAGTCTGCTTTCCTATTGGTTGCAAGCCTTATGCAGCTGCCTGTCAACAAGATGGCCTTGCTCGACTGCTCTCCCATGGCTGACTATTATGGTTAGCTATGCACGGAACCCAGGAATTGTACATGTCTCCACAGCCAAAAGCCATCTAAAAGTGTCTAAAATTGACACAAGTACAAAGAAACAGATGACTGATTTACGATCGCGTATTTTCATGTTGGCTGCATGACTGCATCCAATTTGAGTATATGTGTATGGATTAGCTAAATCAAGATACGCACCGCAGGTAGCTAACTTTAACGCTAGCCAGGAGCCAAAGCTAACAGGCTAGACTGGTTGATACCTGCAATCCGACATCCTTGTTCAGATTCCTTCCTTGTTTGGTGCTCTGAAAGGGAAGAGGAATCAGTGTATTGACACGTCTACGCGTAAAGACAATACTGGGCGCTCAAACGACACAACAACAACTTACCAAAGGATTGTTTTTAGGTAAGAAGGAAAACTGTGAAATGAAAAAAAAGGCTGTTAATGACATTATCATAGGCTATCAACGAGTCAGCACTGCGTACCTAGTGAGCTAGCTTGCTAGCTAGTTGGGGGACCTAGCTGATTCGTTTGCCAGCTTTCGGAAAATTAACTACTTAAAGAATTGACATATGCTAGCCTTTGCTAACTATGGTATTGTTCCACACTGAATTTTATTAATACAGTTCATTTTAAGGTGCTTATTTAAAGTAGAATCTCAGATAACGTTACTTGATTTCGACAGCTTTAAACCTATTCTACTTAGCGAAAATTGTGTTTACAGTGACGTGTGTAGTTGCTAGCCACAACCAAAGATTAGAGGGAACAATTTTTAAAGGCCATCACTGCTGGATTGCAAAATTAATACACTAAATTTGAATCCTTTCGGTTCACGGTCTGAATTATGAGCTGGTCAACATTGTTTTTGTACACATTTCTTTAACAGCCATTCTTTACCGTAATGTTTTTTGACTCTCAACTTTGTTAGCTAGGTAACGTTAGCTAGGTTAGTGAACCTAGCATGGACGTAGACTAGTAATGTTATGATGTGCAACGTTAATTGCCTTTATTGGAACGTAAAGAAATAGACCTGTTGAAATTGTTGCTGTGTTGATGGATTACAAAAGTAATTCTATATAAGGTGATTACGGTCGATTATGTCAATATTTATATATAAACCGGGGCCTCCTTATTAGCTACGTTATCCAGGGTAACCCTAGCAAACCTTCATGTAAGTTGCTGATTACGCTAGCCATGTAGGTAAAATTTGTGACCCCTTTCAGTCAAGGATTTCTGGGCAGAGTTTTACACTTTGCAGAAGTGAAAACGGCTCTCGAAAGTCTAGCTGACAAAGGTCATTATCTTGCCTTACTTTCAGCAGTGCCCGTTTTAAGTTTGGTTTGTTTTTCCACTGTTAACTGCCTTTGTCGATAGCTAGCTTGTTTTAGGTACAAGTTGGCTAAGAATGACCTAACCTCAGTAAATGCTGACTAGTCGTGAGCACACTGCCAACTGTCTTGCAGGACTTTGCATTTATTAAAATATACGAACTTTCGGTGATCACTCTGACATCCATCACCACATAAAGTGTCGGACACACACTTGACATGATTGCAAAGAATCAAAGGAACTTTTATACTTTTTTCTCCCAAGCTAACTTTAGACTCTCCTGCCCTGTCTATTGATGACAACGAATTTAGGTGTTTGTTTACTATGAATGTCTTGCTTGTAGCCCTGTAATGGCTTCCTACTATTCAGTAGTTATCCAAACTTTATTTACAAGGCGCGCACTCAATGCTAGTGAACATCAACGTTGATATGATATTGTTTTTTGTCTCGGGCTTGGTCTCAGTTGGCTATCGTTCACATTGACATTGGTTTTCTTTAGTTGACTACAGGAGTTTTACTGATAGAGTAAACCTGCTTCTTCTCTTGACGGGTGTCATAACTTGCTACTTAGCTAATCTCTTTTACCCTGGTCAGCTATCTAGCTAGTCTTCACACAAGGCCTCCAACAAGCTGTTGTAGTGCTGCCCCTTCAGCTCTGTCCTGATGGGTTGGACAAAGTCCACCATTTGATCAATCTATGTCAATCAACAATGTAACCATACTAAAGTTTTATGCTTCATTTAGTTCCTTTGGGGCTATATTAACACTAATTTCATGTAATTCCACTTAAATGGGGTTCACTAGACTATCATTGCCAGTAACTCAGTAATTTCAAAAGGGAAGTCCAGTGAGGTACCACAAAAACTGACACAATGCCATAGTCTACAAATACAGTTATTAAAGGCAAGAACCAGGGAGTGATAATTGACTTCCTTTGAAGTTCATTACGGTTTTAGTTGACGAACATTGACTTGACCTCCAGAGTTCAGTGCACTGTGGACAACTGTTCAGGCCCATACATAATGCTGTTATCTCAGAAATAAGCAACCTTATCATACAGTGTTACTTTAGATTTTTTTTTTCTCAGTGATTGACTGCTCTCCTGCAAACCTTTAAACATTTCTCTGACCTGTGTTCAGTCATTGCTGTGGTTTTGGGCAAAGACTGGAAGTCGGTCTTAAGGGTGGCAGCGATGTCTGTTCTGTGCCGTTATGTTTGCTCTTTCAGTGGTTTCTCAAATAAAACTGAACTGTTATGGGACAGCAGTTGGCCTAAATCTCTGAGATTATTGTCACCAGGGCTCAAAAAATTAGCAACAGCCACAGGCCAGGTGGTGGTAAATTTTGATGGTGGGTGTTAGATTTTGGACAGAAAATACTGATTTGGCTGAATGGCCGGTGAATTTCACCAATTTATCTGTTAGTGGCTGGTAGATGTCCACGTTTCAAAAAGTTAACTTTGGGCTGTGTTTGTTACTTTGGCAACGTGCAGTTCACTGGGACATAGCCTAGGCAGCACTTCATTTAGTTGTCCTGTCCAAGCTTCCCCCTTTGGTTTTTGGTGCAGAGTTTTTCTCCTTACTCTTGGTCACCATAATTAGACACTTTGGTCAAACTGGAGGGAAGCTGATGAAAACCCTGCCGCTGACCCCTCTTGAGTTGGCCTCAGACAGTGGATGTTGTGTGGAGAGGTTCTTGCCATTATCCCTCAAGTGCCACCAATCACTTCATCATAAGTTGTCGCCTCTACTGCTGCGACAAAAGACTCTCCACTCTGGCCCTTTATTTACATCTGGGCTGGCTGTGATGAAGGAAGCCGCGGCAGCAGGCCCCATTGTTGCGAGGGGTGAGGAGGAGGACCTGAGCATCCATCGCCTTTGGTTGCCTCCCCCACCAACGGTCGCATTATGTGTGCAGACGTGCAGGGGTGGAGCGCGTCTGTGGCAGTCGTAATTCATCACAGCGCCGCGTGGAGGGCCGGCCCCAGCCACCTTTTGAGAAGGGAGGAAAGTCTGTCTGGAAAAGGGATGCAGGAGGTTCGGCTAGAGTCGCTGTATGCTGGCGGGGGCATCGGGTGCGAATATGGCTGAGGGGGATGTCACTGATGTCTGTTCTTGGTGGAAATTGTGCTTGTGTGTATGTGTTTTGTTTTGCTTTCACTTTTGGAATTTGCTGGTACTAGCGGCGTGCCGAGGAGAGTCTTGTGCCCTTCCCTTTTGATCTCATCTTGATAACCTTCTGTGATGACATTTTGTCAGTGTTAGACAGACCAGTTGAAAGGCTGCTGAGTGACTGTGTAGCCTTTAGCTATTTAAATGAAGGAGGGAGCTGGCTCAGCTGCACACCAACACACTCTCTCTCTCTCTCTCTCTCTCTCTGTTTGTGTGTGTGTGTGTGTATACACAAGCAGTCACACATGCGCATGATCCCACTTGTAAGAGAGACAAGCAGCTCTGAGTGTGCTGTAAAGTGATTTTGAGCCAGCCCAAGCTCTGGTAGGATTTGACAGGATTACGTAAAGGGCTGAAATCTGCATGTAATTTGCAGCAATTGTTTTGAATCAAGGCAAAATAAAGTGCATCATCTCTAAGGGTTTTTTTTGTTTTTTTTCACTGGAGATGTGAATTTAACATTAATGTGACAAACCAGTCTGAGGTCACTTCCCTTTTTCCTGTTGCGGCTGGTGGACATCCCAGTCATAATTTCTGACATATCCAAACTTGTCTGTTGAAATGACTTCAGATTGGGTGAGGCACACCAAATCGGACTTAAACACAAACAGATTTGCTATGCACCCCCTTTTGTTGTCTGTGTCGAAGCACACATTCACCAGCTATTATAAGTTGCACCTCCCACATCTTTACTGGCTCAAGTAAAAGTCTCGGACTTGGGGCTTGCTTAGCTGTGATGACATGTCTGTGTTCTTAGAGGATAACTGTGGTGCTTTAAAAGCTCTGCAGTGGGTTCTGTAATCACAACTTTTGCACAGTGGTAGTGCAGCCCAAAGGCATAAATGTTCTAGCCCATGAGGGGATTAGCGTCAGCGGTTTCTCCCCCATCTAGTCGTCTTTCCTCCTCCCAACTGAGCATTTGCCACCATGCGGCACAGAGAATGTAACTGAGTATTGACTCCAAATTGACTGCCTGTCTGTTGTGTGAGCCATTTTGGGAGAAATGCTGATGGGCCTGCTGACAGTGTGAAGAATTCCTAATCACTTTTTGACACTGCAGTGAGTTATTTTTTGACACTGTAGTGAGTTATATTGAAGGATTGTTTTTAGCATCCTATGATAAAATTTGAAAGTTTGTAGCTTGAATTGAGTACACAACACAGGCATTTATATACCCATTGCATTGTAGACCTTTTTAATTGACTTTCTGATCTGTCTTTGACAGTTGATATGTATATTAAAGTTTGAATAATTTTTCTGCTCTCCTATTTTTTGTCTGTATTTTGTATTTTGATGAATTTCTTTTGGGTGCGCCGCTAATTAAGAATGTAGCACTAATTGGGATTTTTGAGCTGGTCAGATAAGTATGCTGAGTAAGACTTGGAAACCCTCCAGATCTGTGTGTTGTGGATCTGGAGGGAAAAGTGGTATAATGGGCCTTGCTTGGTGCTTTTGTTTTGATAAGTCCTTAATCCTACTTCTTGGACTCACTTCCTAATGTTCCAGACCATGAAAACCATTGAGTGTTGCAAACACACTTTAATGCAGGCATAGTCCATGACCTCTGCTTTTTTTATCTTAGGTAGTTCATATGCATTCTCCGTATTAACGGTATTAACGGTGTGTTGATGCAAATGTGAGGGGTTACTTGTTTTTCATTCCTTCCATAATTTCACATGTAAAGACACACATATCAGATGTATACACATTACTTAAACATCTCATCAATGTAGTTCAATATTGGTTTTGTGGAGAACGGAATAAATTGTTTAGTTTGTATGATCAGTTTTTTTGGTGAGAGGAATAGTAATTTCTGTGACGTACATTGTCTCATTGATCTTTGTATCTTTTCTGTTCCCCACAGATTGTAGATCCACTGGTGCCTGTGAGCTGTGAGGGGTGAATAAGAATGTGTGACGACGTCCTTGGCAGCCGTCCAGCGTAGAGACGCAGATATGCTTCTAGCGGGCCCATTATGAACCGCGACACCTTCTCCCACATCCGGCTGTGGTGCCCACGCCCCTTCGGCACCTACTCGCAGAACAAGCCATATGGAGGGGGCACAGGAGGTTCTGGGCCGGCCCCCTCGCTCTGCAAGGTTGATGCTGTGGGCAGAACGTCCATAGACGGCGTTGGCGGGAACGGACCGGAGGATGATGAGGATGCTGGCACGGAGAACACCCCTCCGACCACGGCAAACAACATGCAGCCGCCGCCACCACCAGCTCCTCCGTCCCCCACCACGCAGGTGGAGGATGGCCGGGTCCTCCTGGACACCTGGTATGTCATCAAACCGGGCAACACCAAGGAGAAGATCGCCTTCTTCGTGGCGCACCAGTTCAGCGGCACGGGGCTGCCCAGGCCCAGCGCCATGAAGGTGAAGGGCAACTGGGCCACCGACTGCACCAAAGCCAAACGGCGGCGACGCTGTTCCTCCTATGACCCCCCCGCCAGGGCCCCCAGTGAGTCCTCTCCCGCCGACATGGTGCCGACGGAGGACGGTCTCGGGGGTGTCAGCGAGACAGACCTGCTGTCTGTGGCAGAGATGGTGGCTTTGGTGGAGCAACGCACAGCCATGGCCTTACAGGGCATGGTGGTCCAGGGGCAAACCACCACTTCTAGCCACCACCACCATCACCAACATCCCCAGGTGAACAGCGTCCTGCCGGGCTCCGACTCAGACGGCGGTCCAGTGGTCTACATGTCTGAGGACACTTCGTCTCTGCCGGACTCTAGCAGCGATGTGGACGAGCAGCAGCAGGAGCCGGAACAGCAGCTGAATGACACCCGGCGCGTCGCCCAGGCCGTGGCACACTACGAGTCACAGCAGAGCGTGCCAGAGAATGTGCCGGCAAAAGACCAGGTGCCCGCCCCTGGGGGCGCCCCTCCCAAGGCGACCCATGGCCGGGGCGAAGTCCGAATTGCCTTCCGAGTGTCCAGCTTGGACTCTCGCTCCCAGTCGGAACCGGCCGGCCGCCCCCGCTGCATGTTCATGAGCTGTGGGTCGGGCGGCGCGCAGACCGGCGCCCGGGCCAAAGAGAAGATCACCTGTGATCTGTATCAGCTGGTTAGTCCTTCATCTCGAGACCCTAGTCTCCTTTTAGCAGGCCCCCCCCAAAAGTCGGACGCACAGGGGGACGCGAACCCCGACCGCCCCCCGTCGGCCTCCTCTGCTACCCCGGACCCCAATCCCGACCTCGTCCCTGTGGAGAAGAAGAATGTTTCTCGTGAGCGCGTGACTGGCTTCCACGTGGAGGTGGTGGTAACGGGGGCGGTGGACCAGTGTGTTTTCTACGGCAAGGACAGCACAGAGAATGTCCAGGAGGAGACGGTATGTTTCGCCAAGCCAGGGGGAGGGGGCAGCTCGTCAGATGTGTCCGAGGATCCACCACCTGGGCAGCTCTTCTTCCTGCAACCGCCCACCCCCGACGAGGAAATGGGGGGCAAAGGAGTGGGTGTGAATGGCTCTTTGGACTGTGCCAATAATAACAGCAGTAGCAGCAGCAGCAATGGGCCAGCCATCGTTAACGGCAGTAGTGGCAACGGGACAGTCATCGGCACCGCTGAGCGGCCCGACTCGCCGCTTCCGGGTGCGGACGAGAGCGCGGGTGGCGACTCGTCCTCCTCGCTTTGCCGCCTCTACCGCCACGTCTCGCACGACTTCCTGGAGATCCGCTTTCAGATTCAGCGACTGCTGGAGCCACGGCAGTACATGCTCTCGCTCCCCGACCACATCATGGTCAACATTTTCAGCTACCTGCCCACGCGCTCCCTCGCCGCCCTCAAGTGCACGTGCCACGACTTTAAGGCGCTCATCGAGATGTACGGCGTGCGTGCCACGGACTCGCGCTGGAACCAGGACCCTCTTTACCGCGATGACCCCTGCAAGCAGTGCAAACGGCAGTACGAGCGCGGCGACGTCTCGCTCTGCCG
Source organism: Tenualosa ilisha (assembly GCA_015244755.2). Classification (NCBI taxonomy): domain Eukaryota; kingdom Metazoa; phylum Chordata; class Actinopteri; order Clupeiformes; family Clupeidae; genus Tenualosa; species Tenualosa ilisha. The sequence goes on from PYXC01001488.1 coordinate 2,998,246, forward strand.
GTGGCACCCCAAACCTTACCACCACGACCTGCCTTATGGACGCTCCTATTGGATGTGCTGCCGGCGCACTGACAAGGACACGCCGGGCTGCCGCGTGGGCCTGCACGACAACAACTGGGTGCAGCCCTGCGACCTGGTGCAGACACGCTCCAAGCGGGACGACGGGAGGTAAACGGCCCGGGCAACGGTTTTGGGGGCAACGGGGGTTGATTTAGTGTGTGTCGAGGGAGGTTCGATTGGGATTGGGGTGAGGGAGTCGGAGCTGGGGATTCTCATCATCTTTCTCCTGCTCCTCCTCTTCCTCACCTCTCTCTCTATTCCCTCATCCCACCCAGTCGCCCCCCTGGTATCTGTCTGTACCTCAGAATGCCCCAGTAATGTCGGAGGGTCCGGTTTGCCTCCCCTTCCCGTCTCGTTTCTCTCTCAGCTCCGTCTCACCTCGCTGTCATGTCTGTATGAGTTCTGTCTTAGCAGTACATCACTCTCTAACACACAGATACACACACCTGTACCTAGCAGGCCGATGCACATGTATGGAGGATAATGGAGGCTGGTGGTGAAAATTTAGCGATTATGTCTGCTGCATGGGATAATTAGATCTTGGCTTTTACTCGTAAACAAAAAAAGAAATGAGTTACAAGTTATTTTCTGGCTTGGCAATCTCTTCTGGCATTTGATATCTGGAATCGACCCCCCCCCTCCCAACCTGGAAAAGGAGAGAGAAAAAAAAATAGAGCTTATAAAGTTTTGCTGTCAAAGACTTTCTATCTCATGAGGAGGGTTGGCGGGGGGGTCTTGGGATCGAACAAGCTGTCACTGAGGGGGCATGAAACGGAGCAAATCGATGTCACTTTTGCAAAGGCCTGATGTCACTTTTTTTGTGAAAACAACTGCTTCTCATAGATTATTTTTTGTTTGGGTGTTTGGGTGTGAATGATTTATTATTATTGTTATTATTAAAGTTATTATTTTTTTGCTCCATTCCTGTTTGAGGACAATGTTCTCCCCCTTTTTATCCATTTTTGTGTGTTTGTATTTGTTTGTTTCAGAATTTATGATTGCAATTTTATTTTAGACCTTTTTTCCTTCCCCTTCCTCAGTACAGAACCTCTTACCTAGCCTCTCTGTGCTGGCAGGCAGAGAAAAAGCCTTTGCCAAAGCACTCTGTGTGTGTGAGAGTGTGTGTGTGTGTGAGAGTGTGTGAGTGTATGTGTGTGAGTGTGTGTGTATGTATATTTTTTTTTTCTTGTCTTTACTTTTCTTTTTTTGGCTTCATGTGGGTGCAAGAAGAATGATGACTGAGAAGAGGACCATAGTGAATCTCAGAAACACCAGCTTCCAGCCTTAACCCCGCTCATTCCGCACTCTGCCTCCCCCTCGGAGAACTGCTCAAGCAGGAGAATGCAGAACTTTCCATGTCAGTCCCTCGGCTCTTGGGGGTTTGGGAGACCGTTGTAGGTTTCAGAGATGTCCAGTGCTAATGGGAAAATATCTATGTCTAAAATAAAAAAAAAATAATGATTTAAAAAAACAGTTTAACCTGTTATTTTTGTCATTTACCAGCATGTATGGGATGTTGAGTATGTATTTTTGAAACAGGCTCGTCCCAAGTTGTCAATCATGGTATGTGTAGTTGTGCAAGCAGGGCCCAAATACAGTTGCTGCAGTGTCAAAGCAAGTTCCCCTTACTAGTGAAGGCAGTTGTTATAAAAAAAGAAATCAATATTTAACGCTGAATGAATGCTGAGAGGTCAGAAGTTTGATGCAACTGTTTCCTACTCAGAGGATCCATGTCAATAATGGAAAGCGCTGTCTTGTCAAAAACGCTGCAAGAACAGTCTGAAATAGGCAGATTTCCTCAGGCAGCCGTATGACAGCCTTCAGAATTTCAGGAGCTATACAAAAGTGTTGCTTGAAGGCAAATGCACATTTTACATTTAAAAGATAGGAAAGAAAGATATGGGAACCCACTGTGCCTAGGCCTATTCAACCAGTGCATTTACATATTGGCTTTGGAACTCTGTCTGAGAAGGTATTTCAGTGTATTTCAGGAGGTGTCTGAGGTTTTTAGTCCTTACAACACATTACACTATGCTGTAGTGCTGCTCTCCACTTTGTGGGACTTCATGATCTTATACAGTGGTATGGTAACTACATCTGTAGCTAATGTGTGTTCCACTTGTCTTTGACACACGATGTAAACTGTCTGATACCTGTCTACAAATTGAGCCTTAATAAGTAAAAATGCAACCAGAGCACTCTCGATGAGCTTTGTACATCGAATTTCACTAATCAAAAGGCAGAGACTATTCAGTGTTCAGGGCAGGGAGGCTGCAGCGAAATCACTGAGAAAAACTGAAATTAAGTCAACAGCAGTATTTATACTTTATTGTACTAACGCACATTTACCATATATTATAGTGAATCCTGTATATTTGGCAATATATGCAAATAACCACATATTCAAGTTGATTTTCCATAATGGGCAAGTGGGTCAGCATGGCGAAATCTTTTAGTTGAAAACAAATCTCACCAATTCACCGGTCTTGTCTCTTAATCAGAAGTATGTCTGTGTGTGTGGTGTATGGGAATTCTCAAAAGGTTAAAAAGGATCATTTTAAAGTTTCATGCTTTTATTAGCTTGATAATGATAATCAATCCTAACCTATAATAGCCAATATTCCTTAAATGTATTTTTTTTTTTAATTAAAAAGTAGCTGATAGGTGACATTACATTTGATTATATCTTTTGTATGTGTTATGGCATGAATGTCTACATAGGGATGACTCATGCATAGTAACCCCAGAAAAAAATGGCAACAGTCATCATGACGAGAGCATTAGCATCCACAACATATCGCCAGACAGGGTGTTCCTGGATGTCAGGCAATTGCTTGGACGCCTCTGTGACCTCCTCCTCAGTGGGCTCTGGAGCCTGAGCGCCACCCACTCCGCAGAACCAGCCGATGAGTCGACTGAGGCCAGACTGAGTCTGTGGGGTGCTTTCCACTGAGAGCAACAGAATACGACAACACAGATTCACTGGTAAAAAGGTACAGTTACTGGCATAAAAGAAATTGCAAAACTGTGGTGAATGTCAGTGAGAGATTAATACTATAAATATGTAACATGTAAAATATAAATTCGCCAAATCCCAAAAAACCCAGTTGACAGTGCATATGTATTAGTCTAAGTTTGTATTTTTGGATAGGTTGTGTGTTTGTGTGACTTCTTACCCATCTGCTCCTCTGCCTTGGCTCTGTTCTTCTGCTCTGCCTCACGACGGGCATTCCTGCCCTTCTCCTCTTCCATCCAATCCAAATCAAGCCTCTCTTCCTTGGAGAAACGGAGGCTGAAGACCAGCCGGTGAAGCTGCACAAACAAAACATTTCTTTATCAACAGTCTATGCTGTTTATAATACTCTATGTTCTTCTGTAGCAGTGGGGACTCCTATCAGATCATCTGTTGTGGTGTAGTCTCTCAAGATCCCATTTACAGTCAACATATCTCTGGTATATCGAGCGTTATTTTTGTCTGAGATCAGATGACATTTCAGAAGTGGTCGTTTTGTTTTCTGCAATGTTATTTTGTGGGTTTAAATTTCACTTTGTTAACCAACACTTTCTCCTGCAGATGCACTCACATGCTTGTCCTCTATGGATGGTGTGTTGTAGCTGACAAAGAGAACCAGCAGTCCCGTGCAGATGAACTGGATGATGGAGAAGTAGAGGTAGTGGACGCCACACACTATGGTGGGGCAAGGTGAGGGAAACACACAGCTGCCTGTGCCGAAAGCAAACTCGGCCCCCATACGAGCCAAGCCCATGGCCAGGCCCCCCATCAAGCCCCAGAAAGCCCCCTGGTATGATGGACACATGAGAACAAAACGGGTTAAAATGGTTCCTGACTTTTAAGACAAGTTGGCTTTATAAATCAGGATAAAAACCAAGTGAGCAAGTAGTCAAATTTTATATGAAAAGTTAGGCTTCATATCAGCTCTGGTGGTATGTGGTCATATGAGGGACAGATATATGTTCCTCCCACCAGTCAACCAGGATATTTGTTGTGCAGTCCTGTGTAGCAGGTAGGAACCACAAAAATGAAAGAAAACTTTTCAACACAACATTGTAGATTACACCTCTTAATGTTTCAGCAGTACCAATACCAAGGTTCCTTTTGCAACTCCTTAATGTTGCTGTAACAAACATTAAACAACTACAATGTAGATTTTTATTATCAACATACTTAAGAAATAACAGCAAAATACTTAAAATCATAACATGGGGGAGGGGGGTTACCTATTGTACATTCATAATGTTGACTGAATATGAGAACGACAACAAAAAAGTACTTTCCAAAACTTAAATCAAACTTAACATGGCTTTTTTTGTGTTAAGATGATACCTCTCATTCCTTAGGTCCGAAGGTCATTGTGAAATTACTCTTGTGTAAAGGCAGCTGTCTGTTAGATCAGTGTATCACCTCCCAATCAAATTACTGGTCATACTCACAGGCTCAGTAACTCTCTTGACAAACACAGCCAAAAGGAAGACGGCAGCTATGGGCGGAGCAAGGTAGCTTGTCACTGATTGGATGTAGTCAAACAGCTGACCGCTCTGGGCAGCTTGCACGACTGGGATCCAGCAGATACTGATAGCCACTATGCAGAGAATCCAGACTCTGGCAGACAGAGAAGTGGAAAGAGCTCCATTGTGCAATACACTCATCAAGGAATACACAAAGGAGAGATACAGAGAGAACATCACTCTCCGCTTGTCATGGTTTTATAGATCAGAATATTCACCTCTAGAGCCCTCTCAGTATTAACTTATTCAGTACTCAGTGTATTCAGTACTTGACTGCATACTGTTTGCGCACTTTGTATTGTTTCAACACACAGATATATATATATATATATATATATTGTTCTTAGAGTAAGATAAAGTGTAGTGAAGTGATGCTGCCTGACCTTCCCACTATCATTAGCTCTCGGTCCCTGGCCTGTGGCCGCAGCCGTGTCCAGATGTCCATAGTGAAGAGGGTGCTGCTGCTGTTGAAGATGGAGGCCAGTGAGCTCATCAAGGCGGCCAGCATCACGGCCAGCATCAGGCCTCTCAGACCTGCACCGCATAGATACAACAAGCTAAGCTTAATGATTTGCCACTCTGTCTGGGGTTGTGCAGTTATTTCCCAAATAGAAGCTGCACCATATATAAACCTCATGTCAGTGTTTTAGGCAAACTAAAAAAACACAAAACCATGTGTTGACCTTACCCTTGTATTGACTTCACCCATTTATTAACCTCAGTTTACTAAACATTACCTATTGAATCACAGTCAGATCAGACCAAGCAGAATGATGGAAAGAAATGCAATCCTGTATATGGCCCTCACCTATGTATTAACCTCATGATGAAGAAATATTGCAAAATCAATGTATTAACCTCGGTTAATAATCTGGAAAATTACAGTCTTGCAGTTTTATATTAAAACTTTTGGTCTCAAGATTTAAAATACACCTTTGCAAGACTTGCAATCCCATGTGAAAATATAGAACATAATGCATGGGTGTGCAACTGACTGGGCATGCTGGATTGAAATTACCACTGGGTAACTGACTGGGCATGCTGGATTGAAATTATCACTGTGTAACTGACTGGGCATGCTGGATTGAAATTACCACTGGGCAACTGACTAGGCATGATGGATTGAAATTACCACTGGGTAACTGACTGGGCATGCTGGATTGAAATTACCATTAGGCATGACTGAGACCACCAGTTTGGGATAGGCGATGTTGGAGCAGCCCACTTCAGTCCCGCACACCTGCTTACAGACCTCAGGCACAACACAGCCTACCTCATCTAGGGAATTAAGATCAGAATATGAGTGTCCTGAGGGAAGTAAGTAATTTAGGTAATCCAAATCAGTGCATTTTAGCTGACCTGCATGATTTTTTTTTTAATAAATTAAGATTTCTTCTATGTACCTTGATTGTTAATCCTCTTTTGCAAGTCGCTTTGGATAAAAGCATCTGCTAAATGCATGAATGTAAATGTAATGTAAATGAGTAAATGAATGAATGAATGTTTTGCCTATCAGATTTACTGACCAGGGTACAGCACTCGACTGATCATGCCAGGGAAGACCATGAGAAACATGGGGAAGAGTTTGAGGTAGCCACACATGATGCAGCCTGCCTTCACATGTGACAGACTCTTAGCTGCCAAACAACGCTGCACTATAACCTACTCACACAGAAAAAGGAAAGATGAGATACGATTTAATAGAAAGTAATATAAAAGTGTTAAGTAATACAACACAAAAAGATAGCAAATACCTAGTGAAAGGACTGGATAACAGCAATATGTAATCACACATCAGACAATTAATTTGTGTCCTAGTGTTCTTTAAGTGAGATACTGAAAGACATTGGTTCTCAAACTGGGGTCCAGGGACCCACAGGGGTCTGCAGCGCATTACCAGGTGGTCTGTGAAAAAGCTATGAAATAGCATCTAGCATCTAGCAGAAACCAATGGATATACGCCTGTATGGTCAAATTTGTGTTGTGATTATGAGGGGCCCCTGGTCCAATAAAGTTTGAGAACCCGTGCTGTAAGAGAAGCCTGTTTGCTCTGTTCATCTTTAGAGCGGACATAATGATTTCACCTGGTCTGTACACCAGTACCAGCCTCCATTGATGGCGATGCCCAGAAGTACTCCAGGCCAGGGAAGATCACCTGAGACCGGGTCCCGAAAGAGATTGAAGGCATCTGCGCGGGGGATATAACACTGCTCTGTAATATTGTAGCGTAGAGGATCCTGGGACTCTACAAGAGAAGGTATGGCTAAGCTGTACTTCTCCAGCAAGGCGTTGTAACCCCCGACTTCATAGAAGGCTACAGGATAAAAGTAAAGATTAATGAGAGTCAGTCAGTCATTAGGAATTTTAAATTCTCTGCTTCTTTTAACTTGTTTATAATAATAATAATAATAATAAACGGTTGATAAAGACTTGACTAAGACTAATGAGACTAGATGTCCGCTATTTGTGCTTGTGTGTATTTATAGAGATACTGTCATTATGAAATATCTCCACAGGATGTGTTCCAAGCTGCATGGGACTCTGCAAGAGAAGAGCCAAATTATTCAGCCATTTGTGTTGTAGCCATTGAGTGCATTCATCAGGACTCACAGAAGGCCATGAGGACAAAAGCACCAGCAATTATGACGAAGGTCTGCACAGTGTCTGTGTACATCAGAGCAGCCAGGCCACCTAATCAGCAAACAGTTAATTAGGGAAGTGACAGATTAAACAGGGTATTGCATTGTTGCCATGGTTGGGAACAAACAAATGTTGTTTTGGCTCTCGTCACAATCACAACTCAAGCAAGTCACCTTCTATTGCAGACTGAATTCAGTAATATTCTGTTGCATTGTGCTGAAATCAAACATATGATATATAATATATATGATATGTGATATAAGATAATGATATGTGACATATTCCGCGGACATCCCGCAGGCAGTCAGACTGCTGAACAACCTGTAGTGCAATTGGACTGGAATTTCAAACCAGCGTGTTACAGCACACTGCACCTTTATGCCCCCCGCACTTTCTTGCTGCTATCACTTATATTTATGTAGAATAGTCTTTTGTTTACAAACCATAACCCCTAGCCTTGCTGCTATTATTTATATTTATTGTAGAACAGTCTTCTGTTTACAAATCACACCACTAGCCACAGTGCTCTGCTAAAAGCCATGCCCTGTCTAGCGTGTTTGTTTTAGGTCACCTGTAATTTGACCTGCAAACCTGCAAATTGTTTACAAGTGTGTTGTAATGTATGTACATATGTGTACAAGAGTGTGCACGCGTGCGTGTGTAGTTGTGTGTGGGAGTGCGTGTGTGAGTGGGTGAGTGAATCTGTGTAGTCCCGAAATAGTGTATGTAGGCACTATTACGTATCTGTCTTGTCCATACTGTGTTTTAACAGTTACGTGTATCACCAATTGTTCCCGGTGAAACGTTGTCTCGTCTCACTATGTACTGTGTATATGGCTGAAACGGCAATAAAAAACCTACTTCACTTGAAGATATATGATATATAATATATGATATATATCTGATATATAAGATATGGTGTGTTGTTTTGAATAGGCACACATCAGTCAACTATCTGTCACCTTACAACTGCTCACAAGTTCATAGTTAGGTAGGCATGAGTATTACTTTTTTAAATTAGAGCGTTGAATCTACCAAAACTCTGTAATGGTCAAATTCTCAAGACACAACTGAATTGTGTCTGAAATCCACCAGCGACTGCATAATTGAACAGCATTTGGATGGTGGATGGTGGTTAATAACTATCCCTGGCAGTGATTATGTAATGTTTTTACTGCCTCCTATTTCAAATATTCAACAAATATACTACACTAGTGTTCAACGGTATACAGTGCAGTAAATCTCTATGCATTCACTGTTAAGCTGTGATCAACATTATTTATGTGCTAAAATAGACTGACTGATTATTCATGCATGTCTTAGTGGGTGTAACCTGTAACAGTGTAGAGGGCGGTGATGCAGAGCAGAGCTATAACAGCCACGTAGATGTTCCAGCCCAGAGCCTGTTGAATGAAGACTGCCCCGGAGAACATGTCCACCTGGAGGCAGAGACAACAGCAAAGAGAGAGAGGATGTTTAGTAAGTTTTACATACAATGCAATAGAGATTAATATCATATATTACCTGATATATAATATATGATATATTCATATAATATATTATCTACATTTTTGGCTGGGCAATATGGCAAAAAATTGTATCACTGTATGTTTTTCCTTATTGATCGATTTCACGATTAGGACTGGGCGATAGAACTTAAAATCAAAATCATCTTCAGTTGACTGGACTGGGCAGAATCACATGACAACACATGTGTCAGTGTTCTTTCAACGAACGGTGCATGAACACACACATTGGAATGCACAGAATATAAAGATAAAGTTTACAAAATAAATAATAATAATAGAACATTAAAAAAAACGATTAATAGCCCTTTGCTTGTCAATAAACAGCTATGATTATCGGTTCAGTTAATTTTTCAGTTATCACCCGGAGAAATTAAATACTGTTTTCTAATTGGTTGACAGGGTCTCCATCATTCCCTGATATATTACCTACAAAGTAGATCTGGTAAAAACGTTTAACTTAATGGCAGCATTATGGTAAACATAACTTAAAAGAGAATAGTTATGTTTACTCAACTTATTGTTTTTTACAGTGTAGGCAAATGGCACTGCCTTTGGCGTCTGTTGTCCCTAGCTTATTTGCTGAGCCCTCCCCTAGAGGCAGCACACGAGGCCCCCACTCACACTTATCTTTGTAAAGATGTAAAGAAACAGAGAGATGATGGAAAGATATAAACTGATTCTGGTGCCTCCAAATCTCTTCTTCAGATACTGCGGCATAGTGATGACCTGTAAGCAACAGAGAGATATTGAAACACTAGAAATAAGTAGCCATGAGCCTAAATTGACACCCTGTGTGTGTGTGTGTGTGTGTGTGGTGTGTGTGTGTGTGTGTGGTGTGTGTGTGTGTGTGTGTGTGTGTGTGTTTAAAACTAAAAAATGAACTTTATGAACTAAAATAAATTATACTATCACAGTTTTGGAGTAAGGAGTAGGCCTATTAGAAGCATTATTAAATGTTTGGCTGTAGATTTCTTTCAGATATATTTATTTTATTGTCAATCAGAATCATAATCCATTTATAGATATTAAAAGTGTAAAATCTTAATTGCAAAGTTAAGGCAACCCTCTGCAGAGATTAAATACTTCCAGACACAAGGATAAAACCAAACTTAGCCAAAGTGTGAGCTATATGGTGGTAATTACTATGTTGTAATTTGTTATGGTATGATTTGTGTTTTTGTGGTGTGATGAAATCAAGACTTACCCCAGCTGTCAGGTAGACAGGAACAAAGAGCCATCCCAGAAGTAGCACAATAAATATTGCCTGGCAGAATGACAATCAAACAACAACAAAAAATAAGTGATTGAATGAAGGAGGCACTGAAGGTATTACTTGGTCATTCATTAACTTTTGAACACATTTTACTATGAATTCAGTGTGAATGAGTCAGTAACTCAGTATTTATAGTAGGCTACTCACATTCCATTCAAATCCTCCAACTGCTATCCCACTGGCAGCTCCTGTTCCCGCAAGACCAACAAAGTGCCCACTGCCAATGTTGCTGGCAAATAATGATGCACCAACCTGTGGATGAATACATTGGAATACATAACTCCTCAAGTCATCTAATCATAAATCACAGACAACTGTGATGTCTGTTGGACTTACCGGCCACCACACCATGGTCCGTCCAGCCAGAAAATAACCACCCACTGTTCCACGATTAGTCCTGAACATAGACTAATGAGAGAGTAGAGGACGGTAGTCTCAGACACGCTCTCTGATTTACATTGTAGTTAAACATTTAGTAGACACTTGTCAACTGCAGTGTTATGAGTTTTACTGATTACACCTGTTAAATATAGATCAACATTTTAGACAAAGAAAGAAAAACTTACCCAAACACCAACTGCAATAACCATGACAAAGTAGCCTATAATAACAGCGATATCTGCTGGATTGTTGATGGTCACCTTCTCTGTGGCCACGGGTGAGGGTGAGGGTGTTGGCATGTTTGTGGCAGATTTAATGCACTACACACTATCACAAATTTCATGCAATTGTGTATGTTGGAACAACTACAATATTATAACTCGAGTCTGCCTTGTGGAGACAGTCACACAGCTGCAAGTAAGTCTCATGAAAAAAGGGACTTTACATGGTAAAAAGGTGGATAACAGAGAGCCAGCTGGACTTTTGGCCACTTTACACAAGCTGATGCAGGCGTTTATTAATGCCTATAATTATTAACACATATGAACTAGAGTTTGAGCCAAACAAGCATACAAGAAAGTCTCTGGATGTTTAGGGTAGAGACACCTTGATGGCCTCTAAACCCTTACTTAAGTATAGGAAAGACATATTAACATTTTCAACATCAGAGGTAGATGTCACATCTCATCCTTCAAATCTGACTCATCAGGTTCTAATTCTGTAAGAGAATGGATTAGCAATGACAACTGTAGCAATTATTAACATCTTTAGACAAACAGGAGGTTTCAGGATACTGCATCAGGGCCTTGGGCATGTGCTTCAGTTTATCATTTACTATTAAAGGCTATGTAAGGTGTGATCAGTTTGCATGCATCTGCCAAAACTTTTCCATCTTTTCTTTGTGACGTTAGTCTTAAAGTCACGCTTAAAATGGTCAACACCTGTGTTGTGAACTGGTCTGATACTAACATTGTACTGCATGAGAGTTGAATCGGTTCATTCAGGCCTACGCTCACACAATTATCTGAGTACATTTTTCTGTATGGTATGGTCAGCCTCATATTTCTAGACACTATAAAGAAATAGAGAAAAATTGTATTGGTTGTATAACTACTGTGTAAAACCAGTGAATAATCAGATGAAACGTGTGTAAAATGTTAAGTGCTACAGACAAGAGGGTAGCCTACATATCTAAAAGTAGAAATTGAGAACCGGGAATCGAGTAGAATCGAGAATAGAAAACTTCAATTCACTAGTATCGCATCCCTCTGACAGTATCAATTCCTCTTATCAATGCCGACATGTTTTTCACCCTATTGTCAAATTGAAATGGGTAACAAAGCTCCACGCGGTTTTCCTCATTCTAATAAGCTGCTATTGTCACTTTATAGGCTATAATTGGCCTATGTGCTGATACTGAAAATCTGTGTAGACTACCTTAAACAGTAAGGAATTGGATCGATAAGCAGAATCGATAACGGCATCGATATTGATAAAATTCTATCAATTCCCTATAGGGTCTTTTCTTGAATTTCCTTTGCGGACATTCGTGTAATGAGAGTGGCTTTCGAGTTATGCTGTTGTGAAAAAATCATCTGCTTGAGAAAGACAACCCCTACTGGACAAAGTGTGCAGTCGGCTCCTTGCATTTGTGTCTACAGTGCGTTGTTTAGTTGGAGTACCATGGAGGGCTAGCGGGTACCTGCGCGTGAGCCAGTGCGAAGGAGATGCCCATAGCCGCCACGGAATCCATTTTTATTCGCTTTTGCACAACCAACACGAGGTAAACCAGTGATGCTGCCATCAAAACATTTCTGTTAGATTAGTAAGTAAGAAATAATTTTGGTCAGTGACACTGCATGTGTCAAACCACTGGTCGTCTGTGCCTTTCACTGGTAGAATGAAGCTTGACTAATATTTCCTTCATCAAAAGAGCCATAATGTACGTGACTTTTGCTGCTGGCACATCCAGATAACATCCTAGCACCTGTGTTTCACAGTGTCAGGCCGGAGGAATTTTGTTTTGTCTCGATAAAGAAATAGCGTTGCCGACATTCAAGGTGTCTTGATGGCAGAATCAAATTATGTGAGAAATAATTGATGTCTAATGCCGTGGATTGGTGACTCGGGTTTCTTGTCGTTTTAGATAAATTTTCACCTTAGTGGGACGAAAGAGGGGACAACACCATGAAGCATTTTCTAAGGTAAGCAGATGCTTTCTAGAACAATTTGCTCATGAGGATTTGTTATTGGTAATTCCAAAGATTCCATTGTTACTTATGAAGGACTGTCCAGGGGACACGCACAGGGTGACCGATACATAAATAAACGCAGCTGCATCGACGTACTAAAGCAATCGCGCAAACAGTCGGTTTAGAGAGAATGCGTATATTTTAAACATATTAGCCGACCGTGAAGCCTCCGTGAAAAATAAATTATTAATGATCAAGCTATCGGAATGAATGTGGTCTGCCTTTATTACATATTGCAATTGCAACATATGCAATTGTGAATTGTGATGGTGCTGCATTAAATAATTTTTATCGATGGTACACTGACAAACAGACTGCAATAAAATCAAGCCCCTAAAATAACGTGATCCACATAAATTAAACACGCACGTACACGCGCGCGCACACACACACACACACACACACACACACACACAAACACACTCACACACACACAGAGGGGTTTTCTATTTCTGTTTGCCCTGACGCCCCTGCACTAGATTACAGTGGAGTGTCTCATTTTTATTCTCCTCTTCTGTCCTGATTTCTGTCAGTGAATACACACCTCCCCTCCCTGTTCATTTTTTCGCCCTTCTCAAGCCACCACAATGGCTCTAGCCAAACCTCCCATTAGAAACACTGAAGTGTTTTCATTAGCATTGTCACAAGCATTGTCCTCTATGGCACCCACAGCTCTCTGCAGCAATAGTGCCCTATGTCACCTGCAGCTACATAGGTTTATGTAATGCACCACTTGTCCATTTTCCATCTGCTAGCCTCAGGGGAGAAGTCTTCACAAAGTCCTTGAAACACTTTTTTCATTCTGCATTCCACAAAGCTCTGTTAGAAATCATTAATCTGTCTGGCTCCTTCTCTTACACTTTTTTTCTAAATCTCCTAGGGCCCTGACACAGTTCTTCACTTTCCTCTACTGCAAATTTCTCTGGAGAACTCTCAAGTTTGTGACCAGGAAGCTCACGGGCCGATGTGAGCTCCAGCGCATTTGCTACAATCACAAGCCTGGGGCCAAGAGAACTCTGAAGATTGGTGAGCAGCACACATTCTTCAAAGAAAGAATATGACCTAAAACCGTTTGGTCAGAATACATCATGGGTTTATGCATTATTTCCCTCACAGAATCATGAAGGCATTTAAACCCTTTGACGTGATATAGAAGAACCCATAAAAATGTGGGGTTTCTTGCTAATAAATAGTTCTTTGTCTTTTCTGCCTGCAGATCCTTATTTTCAAACAAATAGAAGTCTATGTAGAAAAACATAGAACCATTCACCATAATTTACCATATCTGACCAGTTAATCAGAGGTTAATTACATCATGTCCTTTCCACACAGAGCATTCTCTGAAGTCCTCCAAAAATGAGGTGGGTGGATTTTATCATGGCAGCCCTTGTTCCACACTGTGTTATTTTCATATTGAATATTCAGTGAGTGTGATGACTAAGGAGTTAGCTGGGAAACCCCCGTGCCTCTCCTGTCTCTGGCTCTCATCTTGGTCTCCGTGTATCCTTGTATCCTTGTGTCTTTGTGTCGTGTCCTGCAGGTCCTGCAGTCTGCTGTGGCAGCAAGCCCAGATGCCGTGGAGAGGATTGTAGATGAGATCCTGGACCTAAAGAGGATCAGCCCAGATGTGAACTTGCAGTAAGTTTGGGCTTTTAATGGTGGTAAAATCTATTTCTTAGTCTACAAATTGCATAAAAATTCACTACTCAATCTAGGTAGGTAGATAGATAGACAGACAGACAGATAGATAGATAGCTAGCTAGCTAGATACTTTATTATCCCATAAGAAATTTAGGAAGGCGTCGGTAGACTTCTGACACTTTCTTGAGGCCTTTTGACTCAGGCTGGCATGGTATTCCAGTTGTGCTGTGGTAACTGTTACCTGTTACCTGCCTCTCTCTCTCTCTCTCCGTCAGACTGGGCATCTCTCTGCAGGCCAGCCTCTTCCAGATCATTGGCTACAGGGGCCTGGTGGCTGAGGTGGAGAAGTTGCGTCGAGAGCCGTATGACTGTGAGAACACCGACCACGAGGACATGCTCCTGAAGGTGAGACAAGCAACGGGGCCAGGGACAGACCAAAAAAAATGTAAATCACCTCAATGGATTTATATAAACTGCATACAAAAAGATTAGGAAATACTGTACCTAAATTTATGTTTAGCTAACAGATGATCAGTCAGATACATAAAGTGAGTTTTTTTTAATGTATTCAAAGAAATGCTATATAAAAAGAAATACTATATAAAAAACAGCAGCAACTTCATACTATATAAAAAGAAACAAACAGCTGAAAAAAAACAGCAGCAAGTTTTTAAAAAAATATATATAAGCAGTAGTGGAAAAATGTAATGTAAGAAATGTAAGAAAAAGAGAGAGAGTCTTTCCACAGAGGGAGTAGAATTTGAATTGTGTAAGCTTTCATGCTCCCAGTCTTAAACTTATGGATGTTTGAAGACACCAGAGAGTTTGTAGGAGTAGATGAGTTTCTGTGCTCCTGAAATAGAGGACAGTAACCCTGCTGTTCACCACTGTAAGCCACAACAATTGAAATCCTTCTCTCTTCTGTGCAGCTCTGGAAGTCTCTGTGCCCAGACGTTCCTCTAAGTGGACGCATCTCAAAACAGTGGAGTGACATTGGCTTCCAAGGCAGCGACCCCAAGACTGATTTCAGAGGAATGGGACTTCTGGGACTGCATAACCTGCTGTATGTTTTTTGCCATTATAAATGATGTGATTCTTTCTGATGTTTTTTGATCACTTGTTGTGAAGTGATGTCATGTGATGTGATGTGATAAGTCATGTTACTGTAAATTCTAAATTATGACTGGGACGTGTTTTGTATTTTTGTGAAGGTATTTTGCGGAGCATGACAAGGTCACAGCCCTGCAGGTGCTCCATGATTCTCAGCAGCCCAAACACAGGTGAGGATTGTGAACACAAGTACACAAACGCACACACACACAAAGAGCTATACAAATGCATTACTACACATATGGACATGCATTTTTATCACTCATATTACCATGAAATGTTTACAGAATGCTCAGTATATACCATCACATCACAACTTGAATATACCATCACATCCAAATAGATCCAGTGCTTCATTGCATTCCACAGAAGCGCCCTGGGCACACTGCCTTTGTTGCGGACGCGGAGCGGGTCTGCTGTGCGTTGATTGTGATCCACACCTATGTTAACAGGGTAGAGCAGCCACACTGCCTGCGGTCTATGTGCATATCAGGTGCGGTTGGACAGCACCGCAACCACAACCCAGCTGAACAAAAAAAAGCAGTTCTGCATCCCCGACGCTGCCAGTGTGTCCAGGGCAAAAGACATTTTCACACGCCGTTTGCTTTCATTGAGTTGGAGCAGCAACCATGACCAATGATTTTGTTCACTCACTCTCATGATGCTTGAAGGTTTTGTTCACAGTGTGAATATGGAGTCTCTCTGCCTTGTGTTCTCTTCTTTACTTCCGTGCTGCTTTTGCTCTGCCTGTCATACAGTAACAGGGGCCATCACTTTGCCTGTGCGTCTCTTTTGTGGCACCTTTTTGTCACCCCTCTCTCCCACCCCTCACATTTCATTTGCCCCATCTTCACCATGACACACACAGGACCTCTCCCTCTGCAGAGCCCAGGTAATACACATGCCTTCTCTGTCACTCACGTAGGCTCAGGCTCGTTTCTCTTATCTCACAATGATTATTCTTTTCTCTCAGGTTTTATTGATTTCTTCATTTATTCATGTATCGGATATTTACGGAATATTTGCAGGATATTTACTTTTTTGTCACATCTGTTACATCAATAGAATGCTGTTGTTTTTGCATGATGTGAATTATTTTTATGGCATTTTATTTGGCATTATGGACATGACAAAAAGTCAATTTCTTCTAAAATTGCCCTTATTTATTTATTTAGGAATAATCAAAATTTCTGACTTTGACGCCTTCAGTATTGTGTGCAACTCGATAATGAGCTTTTTACATTTGACAGAATAACTCAGTGCATATGCTGTTTTTGCTGTAGCAGAAGGATGGAGAATGGAATTCTGATCTGATTATCTTGTTTGTCTCTGTGCAGCAAGATGAGCAAGGCCGAGTGGGAGAAAAGCAGTTTTGACAAAGCCATTGGGTAAGATCTGAGAGTGTTCAGACTCATCCACATGCACCAGAAGAGGATAGCTGTGCTACCAGCAGACATGAGGAATGAGAGAGAGGGAGAGAGAGATCCAGAAGGCAGAAATTAAGATGCTAACCACTCTCTCTCTCCACAGACTCTTTCTCTCCCTCTCTCTCACCCTCTCATCACAAACACACACACACACACACACACATACAGTGAGCAGGCAGCTCCCAAAGAGTAGCGCGACTGATAAGATGCTTGATGCTCACACTGAAGCACAGTTCTGATTCTTTTCCTCTATTTTGCTTCAAGTACATGATTTTTATACTTTCAGTTCCAATTAAATGATAGAGATCTACAATGTTTACCTCTTTGGAAAAACCCTTCAACACTGGAAAATGAAATGGTTTTTTTTCCGTTAGGAAAAATAGCTCTTTGAAAAGTGAAAAGTTTTCATTATATTTACTTTCATGGTAAAGAGCAAGCTAACCTAAGACTGAAAATTAAAGTTCATGATCATGGTTTTGTAGCCTGGTTCTCACACATACTGATCTGCTATGCAGCTCAGCCTGGCCACTCTCATGTCATCTCAGACTTCCATGAGACAGGATGAACAGACAGATCAAAATGCCTCTGCATGTGTTAATCCTGCCTCCATCGTTGTGGGGTATAAGACGGTTTTCGATTGGTTCCCAATCTCAGGCAAATGGGAAGAAGTAAAGAAGTAAAGGTAGGCCTACTGGCCAGACTGAGCTGCTTAGCAGATGCTTAGCAGATCTTTTAAGACTCATGATGTTTGCCTTGTAGGTTCTCCTTTGCCATTGTGGGTATCAACATCACAGAGCTGGTCTACTCCCTGTTGGTGAGCGGCGCCCTGAAAACACACATTTACAACGTGGCACCAGAGATGCCCAGTCTGGTCCACTTCCAGCAGACCTTCTGTGAGTACTTGTCCTACCAATAGCAACATTGTTTCTTTTTTATTATTATTTCTTTTTCTTTCTTTCTTTATGTTATTTAGCTCCATTTATTCTCCTTTTTTTCCTCACTCTCTGTCTTACCCATCCACTCCTTGACTTTAACTCCATGATTGTTGATAACCACCTATGGATTGACTACCATGTAATGTTATGGGACAATATTTTGGAACTATTATGATGCTAAGCTAAAACGATGGACAACTTGTAGTCTATCATGGTTACTACTGATTGTACTTTTCCTGCATGATCCCTGGCAGCAGTAGATTAGCCCCTTGGGTTGTGGATCTGCCCAAGGTTTCTTCCTAGACTAACTAACATAATAGTTTTTTCTTGCCCCTGTTGCTCTTGGATGCTCCTTGCTATAAAGTACTAAACTATTGTAAAAGGTGCTGTATAAATATAATTGAATTATGTTTATGTGAACCTCTTAATTTATGTAACCTTGATGTTGTCTGTTTCGTTTCTCTGTCACAAACATAATGCTTATTATCATCATTATCTTCTTCCCTTTTTAGGTTACCTTATGCAGGAGTTTCATAAGTTCTGGATCAATGAGAACCCATGTGACATCATGGAGTTCAACCGCATCCGTGAGAAGTTCCTTCGCAGGGTCACCAAGCAGCTGAAGAATCCCAACATGGCATTGTGCCCTCACTCCCCTGCCTCTGACCTCCACCTCATCAACCTGTGATCCCAATGTACACCCCCTCAAATCCATCACTGCCAAATGCTTGTGCCAAAATCCCATCTCAGTGCATGCTGGTAATCACTATATCTGCCATTTCTAGTGCTGTTGGCCAACTTTAGATTTAAAATTAATTGTCAAATATCTTTTACAAAACAGATTCATGTGAAAAAAAAAAAAAACATGCCAGCTCAAATTTAAAGAGGTAGTGGGGTCATGTAGCTTCTTGTCTCTTTGCAATCTGTACTATAATCTCCAACACATATTATGGAATGTCAAGTGTGTGGAGAATGTCAAATTTGCAGCAATGAATGTCTTTTTTGGCTCAGAAGTAATTGTTCCTTAAAAAGCTCAAGGTTTTGCACAGGACTTCTTTCACAAGGAGTTCTGTGTCACAGAGGATCCACCAGCTAAAAGCTGAGAGCCAAAAAACCCTTAAAATGTTTTTCAGTAGGAATTCTCTTACACAAGATTCCCTTATTGGAAGAAAGGAACACATTTAACAATATGTAAAGTAGTGTGTGGTTGGCCTTACAATGAAGGATGTTTAAAACAATAGTCATTTATTTCCTTTATTGACTATTTGTTGTTTCCACACATATACATGTCAAGTTCACTTAATCTAACATCTTAATTGCATTCTTGTTGTTTAATGATTGTCTTGCTTTTATTGATTGTGAAAAAAACAATGTATGCTCACAATGTTATGTACTTTTTGATTTTAATTCAAAGATTGTCTCACCAACAATGATTGTTTACTTTGGTGCTCATATCTCTTCATGCTAATACATTTTTAATGTTTAATTTTTATGAAAAATCACTTTCAAGTCTGTCTAAAAGGGGGATGTGTTCATACTAGGCCTACTATGATAAACAACACACAGTCAGAATGATGCTTTGTAAACTTTCATGATAACCTCTTTGGTGGTGAACTAGGCTATAGACATAGAGTTATTAATCTGATATATCTGTTGTAATCGCTTCTCTCTGGAGAGTGTTGTAAAGCTTATTTTTGAGTGGCAACCACTAAAAAACTGCTTGATATTTAGCTTTTGTAGCATGCTAAATCCCTCTGCAAATGTCAGCTATCCTTATTTTCTTTGAAGCTCAAGGCTGGATTGGTTTGGTCCATTGATGAGCACACCCACACACTCACACACACACACACACACACACACACACATACACGCGTGCGCACACACACAAAAAAGAAAGAAAGAGAGTTTAGTTATCACTATGAAGGCCTATATTTTTATTTTTGCAATGTAGACTGCCCCCATAGATTTATAGAAGGATATTCGCTTCCTGTCAATTTTTTTTCCTGGTGCAGCTTCTATACCTGACATCTGTGTGTTATGGGTTTTATTTCACAATCATGTTATGTTATGCTTCATTTCAAATAAAGGTAATATCTGTGATTTTTTGCCTACGTGTTTTGTAATTATAATGAAAAGTTTTGCTAGATTGTTCGATCATCGTCTTATGTATTGTGTAAGCAATGCCCATGATCAGTTCAACGAGGGCGTGTGATGAGTATTGGTAGTGAGATGCTTGAGAGGCTTGTTCTTACCAGGGACATACGTTCTTACGCGTGATGTCACATCCTGTCTGCGTTCTTCCCACACGATTACTGCACATGCGCCAGTCCTTTCCGGCTCAGTTTTGTGAAGGCGGAGCCACTGCTGTCCAGGGTGCTGAAACTGTGAGTACATTATAATGACGGCTGCTAAATTTTACAATCACGGCTAACTGCTGTCTATCCCATGGCTATTTGACTGTTGCTGCTTACCTTCTGCTAATCCTCATCACCAGATCCTAAACTGCGAAAACTGCATTTTTAAAATATAAAAGTCCTCTTTCAGTTGCATTAAGATATCGAGACGACAAGGTCCTTTACTGTTAGGCGATAATTAATAATTTATCACCGTTGGCTGACTTCTGAGCTCTTGCTCACTTTTCTTGGCCACGGTCATTGCATTGCACCAAACTGAAGACGGTCGTTTTCAGTTCGACTCGGTGTTACAGAGTTTTGGGCAAACACAAGCACAAATCAGTTTGTCATTCCAGGTTTTTTTGGATGTAAACGTGACTCCACGTCCTTATTTAGCCTCAGAATGCAGAGCACGATCACAAGAACGATTCCTTGAATTTTTCCAGGTAACGTTAAAAACAGATTCTGAATTCTTTTTTACTGTGTGTATCAGCATTCTAATTACTGGGTTACTTACAAATACTGTGATGATGTTAGGAATTGATGCTGGAGAATGCTAGAAACAAGATAACTAGAAAACTGATCAAGTTGAACTGAATGCACATTTACAGTGAGACTTTCACATTCACATTTTCACAGTTTGTTTTTAAAATCATCTCCTCTTGCGAATTAAGTTGCTTGGGCAGGGGCGATGCATGCTGCATGCCTTGTCCTAAAACAACCAGGCCCCTCCCTATGCATCTCCCTTCTGCAGTTAAACTCCCTGACCCCTATCCCCGATCCACACCCACGCTCCGTTTCCCCCCTCTCCAGACCCTGGAGCCATGGCTGGCCGCTTCAATGGAATCGTAGGCTGGGGTGGCCCTGGGGCTGGGTCTCTTTGCAACGGGGTGTCGGAGCGACACTCCATGCTGGTCGTGTCTGAGGCCCACGGGCAGCAGATCCTGAGTGTCCTGCGGGGCTTCAGGGAGAGGGGTCTGCTCTTCGACTTCAGCATCACGGTACGGGACGAGACCTTCCCCTGCCACCGCTGTGTGCTGGCTGCCTGCAGTGATTTCTTCAGGTCAGTCACTGATCGATGCTTGGAGATATTTCCGTGATGAGTGTCAAGTGAATCAGTGCACAATCTCTCTCTCTCTCTCTCCCTCTTTCTCCCTCTCTCACTCAATCTTCGCTCCCTCCTTGATGGCTTTCTGCTGTCTCACAGGGCCATGTTCGAGGTGAACATGAGGGAACGAGATGACGGCATTGTTACGATGAGCAACCTCTCATCTCAGGCAGTCAAGGCCTTCCTGGATTTCGCCTACACGGGCGAGACGGAGATCACGGAGGACAATGTGGACATGCTTTTCCAGCTCTCCTCCTTTCTCCAGGTCTCTGTCCTCTCCAAGGCCTGCAGTGACTTTCTCATCAAGATCCTGGACCTCTCCAACTGTCTGCAGCTGCTGGCTGTCGCTGAGGGTTATGGCTCAGCACGCCTCCAGCGCCATGCCACCGAGTTCATCACACAGAGCTTCCACGCGCTTGTCAGCATGCCTGACTTCCTGGAGATGCCCGCCGCTGTGCTGCGCATCTGCCTGTCAGCCGACACGCTCAACGTGCCCGATGAGGAGAGCGTTCTGCGGGCGCTGCTGCTCTGGATCAAGCATGACCCTGAGGCACGGAAGGGGCTGCTGCCTGATCTGATGGCCCTCGTCCGGCTCCACCAACTCCCCGCAGCAGTCCTGGAGGAGATGGGCCACTCAGAGGGCCTGTTGCTGGGGGATGGGGAGTGTGCCCGGCTGGTAGGGGAAGCCCTGGGGAAACTGCGGGAGTTCAGTGGCTTCTTCCCAGATGCACGTCAGGCCACCACCGAGAGCTACATCTATGTGCACAAGACGGAGGAAAACGGCGAGATTCGCCATGCTTTCTGCTACAACATGGGCACGGACCGCTGGCATGAGTTACCCCAGCAAGCAGCGCGCCTGGCCGACATGCCAGGCTCCTGCTTGGCCAGCTTTGGCGAGAAGCTCTTTGTGACGGGTGGCTGCCACGGCAACTGCTGCCGAACTGTGCGGCTTCACATCGCCGAGCCGTACCACGAGGCCAGCGAGGATACGTGGTGCTACTGCCCTGTGACGGACAGCTTCAGCGCAGCACCACCGATGCATCAGCCGCGGACCATGCATGTGTCAGTCACAGCTCTCAATCGCGTCTATGTGATCGGTGGCAAGACACGGGGCCCGCGTGGGATCCGAAGCCTGCTGGATGTGGAATATTATGATCCCCTGAAGCGCCACTGGCACTCGGTGAGCCCGCTGCCCAGAGGAATCTACTTCCCGGAGGCCAGCGCATGCGGTGGTGTCATCTACACGCTGGGCTCAGAGGTGGAGATCGCCGATGTCTTCAACCCCTCGCTGGACTGCTTCTTCCGTTACGACGCTGTCAACGACCAGTGGAGTCAGCTGGTGGCCGAATTCGGACAGTTCTTCCATGCAACACTGGTCAAGGCCGTGCCCGTCAACGAGACCCTCTACCTGTGCGACCTATCCACCTACAAGGTGTACAGCTTCTGCCCTGACACTTGCGTCTGGAAAGGCGAGGGGTCATTCGAGTGCGCTGGCTTCAATGCAGGGGCCATCGGGGTCAGGGACAAGATCTACATCCTGGGCGGGGACTACTCACCAGACGAGATCACCGACGAGGTGCAGGTATACCACAGCGGGCGCTCAGAGTGGGAGGAGGTAGCACCGATGCCGCGGGCCCTCACCGAGTTCCACTGCCAGGTGGTCAGCTTTAACCGTTACAGGGACCCCTGGAGGATTGAGGAAGCACCAGACTTGCCGTGAAGTCCATCCATGGAGCACCACTGCAGGGATGAAACTCTGCACTTACACCCCCTCCTCTACCCCTATGCCATAGCATCATGAAGGAGAATTGCTATTGTAATGTGTCTTATACTTTAGATTCATTCTATTGTATGAATATTTATTTGACTATTTAATAGTCAGGTTTTATTAACATTTCATATTTTTACATTTGTCATATATTTTATTATAGCATTTAATTTTTTTACTGTTACAAGTAATACAGTTTTACTCTGTACGTCATTATCATACATTATTAGTAGCAATTTTGCAGTCATTGATTGAAGGACAACGTATTTATGTTCATGTCGTCCTGCCATGTATAGTAGCAGGCCCCTCCTATGGAGGCATGCACAGTAACCGGCCTGGTACAGTTCTTCAGCCCCTAAATGAGCCATAGAGACCAACTGTCTCAGACATTTCCTCTCCATGTAGGACATTTAAAATCACTGAACTAAAAATATTTAGTTAGTTATTGGTCACCAACCCAACTGTCCCGGTCACACTTTTTTCTCCCCAGTTATCCAACCATTCCTTGCGGTCTATTCATGGTATTTATGCAAGAAGCAAACACAAATTTCACTCCTCAGCTAGACTTTATGCCAGTTGTGCACAGACTTCCATGCTAACAGACTTATATCTGTGTTGTCTCTGAAAAAGTACTGTAGTCTGTTCAATGCAAAGTGTGGTGCGTAAAGAAATAAGCAGGCTGTAATGCGGGTGTGATGTTAAGCTGCCAGCTGATAGCTTGTCCCTTGCTATGCTTCTGTCTTTATATATATATATATATATATATATATATATATATGTATATATATTGCACGGCCCAATGCCGTTTTGTCCACAGTGCCTATGTGTCTGAATGCCTGTGACCTACAATCCATCTAACCAAGCACTAACACGTTACTTTAGGAAGATCATCTGCGATGCTGCAACCATAGAGAGACTATAAAAGTTCATGTCTGATGACTCCCAAATACTGTACATCAGCTGTATGACAGATCATATTAAAGAGATATGCCAACCTTTTTTCTTCAATTCATATTCTCCAAAATGCACCTGCCATATTTACTTCCAGAGTGTTTTTGTTTTTTTTGCACAGATGCAATAAAGCACAGAGATGATTTTGAGTGTCAGATTATACTCCCCAACCCCTGACTGCCTCTGAGGAGTTATGAAATATTTACACAGAGGCGAACCATGTCCTTGTGTAAGTACAGTTCCTATTACACTCTACGCTGAGATAGAGGGGTGTGTCTGTGAGGGGAAGTCAAATTCAGAAATGTTAATGTGCTGTTTGCGGTCTTGGAACTGAGAAGCAATCCCACACACTGTCCATTTAAGCTTGCGAAATGGGCAGTGTGCAGGATTGCTTCTAAGTTCCTGATCTGAGACCTTTGGTTATTTCCAACGCACCAGCTTGCCAAAAGACATGTAAAAAAGGTTTCTGTAAGTTGTACTGTCTGGGGTCTTAAAATATATTGCATTAAATATTCAAACAATGAGACCTAAATTTTAAACTAGCTAGCCCTTACATAATGCATAAACTGTAATGCTAGCAGTGTTTCACATTGTACACTGCACATGGCATAATCTCAGCTTGCCAACTCCAAAAAAATATAGCTATTATGTAATGCAGTACTGTTGTTACTTTGTTAATGTGTATAAAACTAGAGACTGGACAGTGAGATCAATTTAATCATGCCATCGAGACAATCACAGACTACATTCATTCTACTTTCAACACAGGGTGTTTCTGACACATAAACACACCATAATAGAATACAGCAGGATTTGTGACTATGACAGAATGCAGAGAAGAAAGGGTAAAAAATCATTACAAAACAACCTCCCTTATGTAGTATTTCTAGTCATTAAAAGGCTTGCTCTAGCCATTGCTTAAAAAAACGAATTGCCTGTGGGATTAAATTCAGCACTTTGTCTTGGGTGTTTCCCCTAGCAGTCTGCTTTTGACCTCATTCTGCTAAGAGAGCATGAGCTTCAGCACCGCCAATCCCCCTCCCCTCCCCTCCCAACCCATCAACCACATCCCTCCTGACTCAATCTTGGTACGACTTCACAAGCAGCCACATGAGCAGCACTGTGATGAAGACAATCATGAAGTTCAGGAATAGCTCCTGTGTGGAACGGTCCATTCTGCCAGGATGGGGGAGGAGGAGGAGGCTCCAACGTTGTCACAAGATGTTGAATGTGAAGGCTGCAGAGCTGATGCTGGGGTCACACGCGTGCAGAGGAGTAGGTTAGTCTTACACACTCGACCTCAGTATCTAGTAAGACAGAGTACAGGGAAATATCGAGTCACTGAATAGAAAATACTAGAACTCTTTTGGATGGGAGTGACATTTCATTTCAGACCTCTGACGCTCAATGTCAGTAAAGGTAGTTACACATTTTGGAGCTACATTTATTTGTCTGATAAGATGACCAGTGTGGCACTGTAAATGATGACAAAATCAAATAGACTTTCTCATCAGTACATTGTTGTGGCTAGTTATAATATCAGGCTAGTTACCTCAGAAGGTATATCTCATAATACTTTTATTTTCTGTAAAGTACCTCTTTATTATCACAACAGGGCATGTTGTAAAGCAGCACCTCAGAGTATATGGCATTACTGCAGGGTCAGAGGCTCTTGTATCACATTCAGCTTTTATAAATACACACACAGCCCTGCGGATTAATCCAGAATTTTCTGCTGCTCCGCCAGCAATGGTCCACCTGTTAGCTTTGTTCTGGAGCTTCTCGTATGTCTCCTCCCCAGAGAAGCAAAAATCCCCTGCATTGACAGCTTGTTGGCCTGAATCATGTGCACATAAACACCTTCACATCTACATGTAGTTTATCAGCAACTCCTTTGGAGCAGACGTCTCATCTATGCTTACATTCTTGTTTTTAAAGTATTTCCATCACTATGTAGGACTCTACTATTTCTCTCATCAGCAATGCTGTGTGATATTGTTTGTTTTAATTGTTTGTTTGTTTGTTTATTTGTTTATGTGTTTCTAGCCAATGCATTTGTTTAAAGCAAATTTCATCACATTTGAGCCAAAGACGAAACAAAACACATTAGAGAGGAAGGTCACACTTCCATAGAAACTGCTCCTCTAGAAATTCTCCCTATTGTTTTGTAATTGTTTAGACAACAGACTGTCCTGTTTGGTTTCCAGTTAATAGAGCCGGCTGTATGTTATAAGACCAGATGTTAATTTACAGTCTAGTCAGGCAATGGAGAGTGAGGAGGTGAGGAGGACGTGAAGAGGATGATACAAAAAGTGTTAGAAATCACTTGGCATCGGTTATCCTACCTTTAAAGGTCAAAATGTTTGGCTAAGACTAGTTGAGGCAGAATTCAGTACAGCGGAGCTCTTACCTGTTTGACCTCACACAATAAAGCTCACAGAGTATGTGGGACATCAGAGCATACAGATTAAAGAAGTAGTCCAGTCTCTTTTTCTTGCTCTCTCTGTCTTTGTCCGTCTCTCTCTCTCTTTATCTCTCTCTCTCTGTCTCGCATCCAAGTGTTTCTGTCATAGACACACCCACCCCAATCCCCTAAAGTAGCCTGGGTCCAGGGCACCGCCCCTAGAGACGACACAGGCATTTAGTGATTCCATGCAGGAGGTATTTAAACGCACCTTTTGAGGTGGCCTTGAGGTGGTCATTTGGAAGCTCAGGAAAGCTAAATACATGGTGAGGAGGCTTAGCTGCTGTATTTTCTGCTTAAAAGGGGGTCTCGCTGATGAGCCGTCCTTATGAAATCTGGCAGAGATATATGAATTCCTCCTCCTGTACAGTAAATGCATTCAAAGTTATTTTTAAACTGTCCTCCATTGTTTGTGGATTAGAGGCCAATCGGGCCACTGGTTGACATACGAGACACATGCATTCATGTGAGTCAGTCCTTCATATACTGCTGTTATCATATGCAGGCATTAGGGACATGCTGGAAATTCTTCTTCCAAACATAGACTTCTCATCATATCAGACCTTCTGCTGAACGCGTATGTGATAAAGACTACAGTGCCATAAAGACTACTTGGGCTGTTGCTATCCTTATACAGAATAAAAATGAAACCCAATATGTCAGAGATGCTCTGAACAGGGATGCAGGGTCTGAAGCCAGCTGCATACAGGCTTAAGTTATTTATTGTTATTTAACAGTATCTGCTTAATGAGAGGATCATCATAGTGACAACAGTCTCACCGCTCTGGAGGGCGTTCAGTAGAAGAATATTCTCTGAGTCATTCAATGTTTGCATGGCAACAACCAGGCAATGCCCAAACAACCCTCCAGATAGTTGCTAACAGTTTACCCAGTGTCAGTATATCTTCTGCACTATCGTCTTCACGTCAGTCAACATTTATGTCTGGCCTTTGGTCACATAAAAACAATCCCAAAACAGAGCCTCTGCCAAGCAGGTGATGTAACTGTCCTGGTTTCTCGCACCTCTGATACCACATAAACAAAAGCAGAGACTGGCTTGAGCTGACTCTCGACCATATCAGGTTATGTTTTATTCAAAGAGATGGCAGGGTGAGGCCATGAGATGCCCTTTCTATATTGGTCATCATAAGATAACCTAAAAGTTGTGTTTAAACTTTTATTAAAGTTGTACACTATGTCTAATCACACACAGCCTAAAATTTATTCAACAGAAAGAAGAAATGTAAGAATTGGATCAACATAGAGAATGTGCACATAGAAGATGGCAGTCCCATCTTACAGACGGAGCCTGAAATTTCACACAGGTGGAAGAATCTAGTCGCACTTCTTCCACAACATCCCCATAGCATTTGCAGCATTCACAATTAAAGATGTTAGAAATATGGTTTGCATGTGTGCGGTTGACGGGCCAGCACAATCCCTCCACTCCCAGTGCTAATGTTACCTTGGCCTGGCTTGGGTCTTTCAAGCGGGTCTCTGGGGAGAAGAGCTCTGATTCACTATTTTAAAGTCAAGGTTCTGGTTTCCACTGTCAATGGCAATTGAAGTACATACACGTTCCAGTGGATTCTTGGCACCTTTTGGTGACATGTGCTTTCAGTGACAGCAGCAGTGTTTGAGTGGTTATGGAAAACACGCTCATGTGGAAAACTAAAAAGTCCGTCTATGCAAGGGATGAAGACTATGCCACCCTCAGAATTTGTATCAATTGGATGCCATCTAAGCCTGTCTAACAAGTCCAACAAAGGGATTGACATAGTGTGTGTCGGGGGTGACACTCTGATGACTCTTACATATAGAAGTTGAATGCATGCCACTTGTTTAATTGTTTTTGTCTCACTTGTATGATGCATTGAATAGAAGCAATACATGAATAAATGTAAATGAAATTATGCATGCATGTTGAGGAGAATAAAAAAACTGTTTTAGGATATGAGAAATACTTATGTCTCCAACAAATAGCTAAGCTTCTGGCAAGAGGCAGTAACCCAGTTCCCAAACAGACACCATGTTTATAGCCTCAAACTGTTGTGCTCAACTGAACTCTTTGTGATAATCACCTCCACAGCATGGTTTCCCTGGTAACCTGGCTGTCCTGCAATCAACAACAGCAGCACCAAGTCACACTGCTTTTTGACTCACTTGGCCCTGACAGCGCAGATCGCAGTCCAGTGTCACTGCCAGCAGGACCAGGGCTGTGTGATGGTTTTGAACAGGTGAGGGAGGCCATGGGGCTTTTGTTATGAAACTCGCCAGATCTCCTCAGGATCCTCCTCTTTTTGCTCTTGTGGCGCAGGGGTTAGTGGGGATAGCGTGTGTGTATATGTGTGTCCCATGAGGAGGGGAATACCAGAAAGGGAGATATGCATTAATTGAGTCCTGAGAGACATTAGGCCTAAGCACACACAGACCCAGATCAGCTTAGAGTGTGTCTGCCGACAAGAGCTGGTGGAGGACGGGGGGAATTTAGTGGGCGATAAAAAAACCGGAGCCTCTCTCACTGGTACGGATACTGTTGCGCAACCCAGGTCCCTTTTGGACCAACCTCATTGTCTGCCTGGGTCAGTGTTTGTTGCTCTCATTTAGAAGTTGTCAAAAAAGAGACTGTGGTTACTATCATTTTATGTGACACCTGTTTCAAGTTATTTCTTTATCTGTCAAACTTTACTGGTATGTTTTGAATTTTATTTTTCTTTGGGCTGTGCTGTCCATCATACCATTCACTATATGTTCACAGAAAATAAAGTAGTCAGTTCACTCATTTTCATGTTAAGTAAAAACCCAGAATACACTATTATTTCTTGAACATGACCATGTTGCTAAAAAAACAAATACTGGCATACATAACTGACCTTTTCATTTTGGCCTGAGTAAATGATGAATAGCCAGGAGCTGCAATGTAGATGGGGAAAAGCTGAAGACCTCAGGACAGTAGCCAGAATGTGTGGATGACGGCTCAAGGAGAAGGACGGTAGCAAAGGGAAGAAGAACAGGTGGTCCTGGTCTCTTATGGGACACTGGGGGTATACAATATCTTGTTTGGGGGTCTGTTCATCCACATTTGTGCATGAGCCTATTTTCATTGTCCTTGGTCAGATGTTAAAGCAGAGTTGTGATATGAAAAGTGATCCTGTGCTCGGAGGTAGCTATCATCTATTTAACGGATGTAAAAATAATCATAAGTGCAGTTTTTGGCAACATTTGCTTTGAGAGCTTCAGAGTTACATGTGGTTTGGTCAAGATTCCAGTGTAGACTACGATGGCCAGTTGGAAGCTGGTACTATAACAGATTTCCAAGATCAGCATACAGTTGTTTGCATGTACTGTATACAGCAATGGAAGCCTGTTGGCTGTACTTTAGCTGGCTGATGAATGACTCAGTAATAGGCATACAATTGCATTTACTTCCATAGCTACTTGCATGTCATTAATTTCAGTCAGCTGATAATAATTGAGGCCAAGGCCTCACATAGAGTATCACTGTAAAATTATTTCATCAGATTTGGTTTACATAATCAAAATGCACAGCCTTCAAGGCCTTCAAAAATGTCTAATTTGCCATTAATAAATACTTTAAATAAGTACTTTAAGATGAACTGTCAAAAGATAAGAAAATGTCGCTGACACAAACTCACAAACACAAACATAGTGAGACAAAATGTGATATAGTATTCCTTTTTGCAGTGAAAACTGCCCCTACGCGACAATGTATCCTGCTCTTGGGAACTATTTACCGAAAGCGTCTGTTTCACAGGGGAAGGATTTTAAGGTTGGGTTATGGACGCCGCATCAGAAAACGTGAAAGCTGTCAGAAAGACCAAGGAGGAGAAAAAACTTTTGCGTAAACAAATAAAAGCTAGTCACACCTTACTGAAACACGAGGGCATCAACACAGTTTCTCGGCCAACAGAGGTAACAACGGGACGCTCTGAGGGTTAGCTAGAATTGGTTTACTAATGCGTAGCCACTAGCTGGCTAACTCGTTAACGTGAACGTAGATAGTTTAAGTATAGATTTGTTGCCTTGGTTAACTTGATTGTTTGTAAAACATTAGGGGGTTTTACTGTCACTTCTGTGATGTTCCAGAGGTCTTTTTGATATCGGGCACTTAATATTAACAAACTATTTCCATGACTTTATTAAGAAGCCTAGGCTAGCATTTTCTAAGGTTCCTCTTTGGACTCGTTCACGATTTAAGCAAATTATGTTTCTTACCCCGCTGTCAATATTTTTTGTTATATAGCTTTATACGTTTAGCAATGAACTTTGTTTGGCTTTGTATCACAGCATCTGGTAGTTGCCAATGGAGGACTGGGGAATGGCGTTTGCAGGGGCCAGCTGCAGGAAGCTATGGAGAGAGCAGGCACTGTTGTGTCACTAATGATGCCCCCAAACAAACCCTATGCATTTGTAACCTACTCATCGTCTGACGATGCCCAGCGTGCACATACTCTCCTCAATGGCCACCAGTTGGAATGCCAGGGCCAGATGGTTACCCTGTACCTTAGTTTTGTTGAGAGAGGTGAGTAGACATCTAAATTAAAGGAGCAGAAGGAGTATTGTTTTATATGTATATATATATAGTTTTTACATTTATTGTTCCTATTTTTGAATTGCACCCCACTGGTGGTAATCGGTTTTATTCTTGCTGTTTATTTTTATTAATGACATCTGTCACATGAATCAAATGTAGACAAAATTGAAGACATTCAAACTTGTCTTGTGAGCAGTTCATATCCCAAACCAAACTAAATTTGCACCTTTTCCCTCATGTTGTCCTCATAGCTGGAGCAGCTTAGGCCCATATTTCAGGGCCTGGTTGATCTCACAGGAAAATCATAGTGTGATATCTGACATGTTGCTTTTATTACATTCTACATTGTGCTGTTTGCTCATTAACATGCAGTAAGCTGTGAGCAGAGAGAGAGTGCTGAACTGCCCCCTGGTCTTCTGGTGCTGGAGGACTACGTTTCCCAGGAGGAGGAGGCTTGCCTGCTGCAGGCTGTGGATTGGGCAGCAGACAACAGTGTAAAAGGTATGTTTTACAGTGAAAGAAGTGTTAAATTATTTTAGATTGTTTATATTCTCGTGGTGTTGTGTATGCCTGTGAAGTGTTATTGTTAATTCTCAAGCGAACAGCGGGCGACAGTGTAAAAGGTATGTTTTAAAAGTGAAAGAAGCAGTAAATTATGTGAAGTGTTATTGTTAATTGTTAATTCTCAAGGAGGCATATAGTCAGTAGCCATGCTCATGCAACTTGGTTATTTCTTTGTCCGAAATGATAGCATGATTTACCAGAATATGATTGTATCGGTTTATAATCTAGTGGGCTAAGTCTACACGTTGAAAATACTTGTATTAGCATTGATGTATTATTCATTCAGAACCCATGAGAGTTTTTATTCCAGCTGTAATTTATACATTCTAGCTAACAAAGCCTTGAAACATAGGAGGGTGAAGCACTATGGCTATGAATTTCGATATGACAACAATAATGTGGACAAAGACAAGCCACTACCCACAGGTACAGTTTGCATCCTTCTGATCCAAAAGAGCACTCTTCTCGTTTATTTATTGATTGATTGATCTATTGATTAATTTCAAATGATGCTTGTTTCAGGCATCCCACCAGTATGTGATCCTGTGCTGCAGCGATGCCTGGAGGATGGCCACATTTCTGTTTTACCAGATCAGCTCACAGTAAACCAGTATGAGTCTGGGCAAGGTAAGTGTCATGCAACCAATGGCCACTAGGGGGAGGCAGTGCCACAGCCATCACAGCATAAGGAATCGCTTGGCACTGGGTTAATAATACAGAACAGTGCACACAAAATCATTACGTTCTGTAGTGATGCATGTTGATTGTTTATGACCTTGTTAAATGCAGTCATCCAGAGATTGCCTTAAGAACTTGGAGGTTGCATCGTTGGATTTGTAATAATTCTGCCTCTTCCCTCAGGAATCCCGCCACACATTGACACTCACTCCGCCTTTGAAGACACCATCCTCTCCCTGAGCCTCGGCGCTAAGGTACTTCTGAATTATGAGTCAATCCAAAATTATGTAAAACTGTTTCATCAAAAGCATTTCATCGAACGCTACACTACCAAGTTCCAGAGAGGGTAAAAGCGGAAAGAGAGGCACAAACACGCGTTTAGTTCCGTGTTCTATTTTCACGAGGGGGGAATCCCTCGTTATGCAGACCAGAGTCGAGCCCTCGTATGCTGATACAGAAGATCTTTTTATTTGAAAAGTTTATATTGTGATGTTATGTGACACTCCCATTTATGTAGACTGGAACTATTCACATTAGCTCCAGTTGCAACGAATTATGTTGCTCTGCTATATCTTGGTCACTATTTAATGATCTCTGCAGCTAGTGCTATTATGTAGAACAGTTAGCATGGAATGTATTTGTTTAAAGAACTGTGTCAGGATTCTTACTCTCAGCTGAAGCGTTCTATCCAGCCAGTCTAGTCCATCTAGTGCTCTCGTGGTTCAAACCCTTCAGAAGGCTTCAAATTCATGCATCCAATCCATTAGGTGCAGTCAATCTGGGTGGGAACCATGTGGAGGGGGACATTAATGAGTGCTTGCCCTCAGTCAAGATAAGCTGGATTCAGACAGTACGTTCACATGCACAAAGAGAAAGTTGGATTATTGCCTTAGTACGACTAAAATCGAACTCTGAAAATGCATGTAGGCATCTTTGTCTGTCTGAAATTGAACCGAACCGGACTAATCCTCGGCCAATTACAGGCACTCACATGTCTTACCTGTTATGTGCCCACGGCTTAATTACATATCTTATGTTGTCTGTGCTCAGGGCACAACTGTAACTCTAGTAATGTTACAGACTCTGCTGCTGAAGAGTAGGCTACTGCTACTACTCCTGTTGCTACCTCTGATCATCAGGTTGATTGCCTCCTTACAATTGAGAATGAGGAATAGGCTGAAGCTCACATATGGTACAACGTCATGGCTCATAAATAGACCACTGTTTAGTTGGAGAAGAGATCTTCACCTCCACAGTGGTGGGTCTGAGGTTGGCAGGGGTGTCTGGTCTCTGTGTGTGCCTGACCTCTGTCTGCCCACAGAACCAACCTGCACTTCACACTAATAGTCCGGTCAATGGGGGTCAGGTAGAAATGTGCACATCTCGCTTCGGTCCACAGACTCTGCATGCAGCCCTTTGGTTCCTTTGCTATAATTAGATGGGCAGTCATGCGCTTTTTCTCACACATAGACTCACGCACACACACGCACGCACGCACACACACACACACACACACAAACACACGCACACACGCTCTCTCTCTCACTCATTCACTCACTCACACACTCACACACACACACACACACACACACACACATATACACACACACACACAAATGCATTCACTCTCTCTCGTTCACTCACTCACACACACGCGCATACTCTCTCTTTCTCTCTCACTCACTCACTCACACACATATACACACACACACAAACATACTCTCTCACTCGTTCACTCACTCACTCACTCACTCACACACACACACACACACACACACAAACACACACACACACAGATATACACACACACACAAATGCACACTCACACTCTCTCTCTCTCTCTCTCTCTCTCTCTCTTTCTCGTTCACTCACTCACACACATGCGCACACTCTCTCTCACTCTCACACAAAAACAGACAGACTCTCTCCCTCTCTTCCACTTGTTCACTCAGTCACTCACTCAAGTACCACACACACACACACACACACACACACACACACACACACACACACACACAGACATATAAACATGCACAGACTCTCTCCCTCTCTCTCACTCAGTCACACACACACACACACACACACACACACACACACAGACAGACAGACAGACAGAGCCTTTAGTTTAACCTCCTCCTTCCTGCCCCATCACCCTGCCTGGGTGAAAAAGTGCAGCAGTAGTGTTACCTGTGGCCCAGGTGCTTCAGTGCTACTGCTACTGTTGCTGCTGCTATTGTTGTTGGATCAATCAGCCTGGTCTGGTGGTTAATTATGTCTCCACTGTCCACTGCTCCACTGTTTATTCCTCTCCTCACTCTGCCGTGGCGACTGAGCATTGGATGGGATCAGCATGTCTGCCAGCCAGACATGGAGGCCCTCTGGGTGGGAGCTCCTCTTTGTCTAGATTGACCATTTATTTGGACTCACACACACGCTTACCTGTGGTCTGTACAAAAAAAATGGCCTTGCCTTAGAGGAAACACGAAGCACCCCGATTGTCTATCTGTACTCTTAGACTAGAGTAGATTTCCATGTTGGGCTATGGATTGACCTCCCATCCCTGAGGAGAACGATTCCCTTTCATGTACTCGTACACAACTTAAAGTGCTGAAGCGAACGACAGTCCTGTTACATTCCCCACACCTGTGGGGAAAAAGCACTCTGACCCCCTTTAACCCACACCACACACACCACACACACACACACACACTCACTCCCACGCTCTCTCCCACCTCTACACACACACACACACACACACACACACACACACACACACACATAGCTTCACTCTCCCGCTGTTCTTTTGGTAAGGCTAAAAAGCTTTTTGCTGTCTGTAAGAGGAGGTCATTTCCTTTCGGGCCTTATCTCAGTCTTAATGGCTGCCACCGTTGACGTGAGGCTGAAGTGTTTGGGTTTTCCAGTTTTCCCCCTGAGGATATTTACAGAGCTTGAGCTATCACTCTCAAACCACCCTGATGGACAGAGGACAGGAGGACGTGGGTTTTTTTTGTTTTTTTCCCCCGTCCTCTTCTTTTTTTGAAGGGCTGCCGCAGAGCAGATGACGCACGCTGCTGAGAGTTTCTGAAACGACATGACACTCATCATAGCCAAAGGTGGAGACTGTGTTGTATCGTGTAATTGAAAACTGGAAGTGTGTGTGTGTGTGCGAACGCGTGTGTATGCGTGTGTGTGTGTGTGTGTGTGTGCGCGTGCGTGCGTGCATGCGTGCGTGTGCGTGTACAGGTTTGTTTGTAAGCTATTTTGTCAGTCCCCAGATGCTGGCCTTTTCTTTGTTTTGGTGAAGGAGCAGGAGAAGAAGGAGACAGATCCCATTAAGAACAGCTTGTTCCCTGTCATCAGCTCTGACCAATGGCACCCAGGGAGGAAGAAGGGATAGAGAAGAGGGAGGAGGGGAGGGGAGGATGAAACTGATGGGAACACAGTGAGGGCTTGGATTGCAAATAAGGAAGAGAAGATGGGCAAAGAGAGATGGGTTGAATAGAGAGAGAGAGAGATATACAAAGAGACAGTTATAAAACGAGATAGACAGGGAATCAGAAAAAAACAAATAGGCTCTCAGAGAGTAAATGGATGGGAAGAGTTGAAAGGTTTCAAACTTTTGGTCATTCATTTGCAATGATGGACACATAAATATATAAACACACACACAGACACACACAGCAACATAGTCACCTCATCCGGACTAATGTCATAGTTCATTAACCCTTGTCTGGAGAGGAGAGGCCATATGGAAGTTACGGCAGGGTTGCACTGAGCGATGGAGGAAACACTGCTCAGAGTCGTTAGGCTTCTAGCGGAGCTTATGAAAGTATAATGAGCCGCGGCGCGAGGAGTGATGAGCTCGCTCATGATGTGTTGGTTTCTGTGGGGGGAAATGTTGTAACGCCATGTTCTTTTCTCTTTAGTGGTGCGCTTTTGGAGCGCAGGCCATCTGTCGAGACTGGGGGAGTGTGTGTGTGTGTGTGTGTGTGTGTCTGTGCCTGTGTGTGAGAGGGTGTTCGTGCCGGAGAGAGATCTCTGAGAGACATCTGCGTCAGTATTTTTACTGTGGTATTACTGTGGGGACAGGGGCTGGAGAAAGAAACTTGGCCTGTATGTGTCATGAGAATAAAGTGTGTGTGTGGGGCTGTGGTTGTGAGTGGGTGTGATGTTGTTGAGGATGAGAGAGTAGCTTAAAAGTGTGTTTTGGTCTATGAGCTAAAAATGTTTGTGTATGTATACCATGTATTTGTGATGTGTTTGTGAGTAACAGATTGTGTGTGATGGTGGTTGTCAATAACTAATCTGTGTGTGAGTTTCCTTGTATATGTGTGAGAAAGACCAACAGGATATCTGTGTGTGTGTGTGTGTATGTGACAGAATTTTAGTAAGATGAATGAGGGAAGGGTCTGCAGTGAAGCTGAGCTGTCGTATGGCAGATTGATCTGCTTATGGAAGAGTAGTTGCATCGATTGGCTCATATTCCCCAGTAAATATATAGACCCCCCCCCCCCCCATCTCTCTTTCAGATAAAGGCCACCAAGGCCACCTGCTGCGTGCGTGCGTGCGTGCGTGCGTGCGTGCGTACGTGCTGGTACTTTTGTGGTGTTCAGCAGGGGGGGAATTATGATCTGCGCTCAAGTTTACTCAAGGGTAGCCATGACTTAAATGATGCCTTTTCCATTATCTTCCCTGTCTCTCTCAAATTTACAAAGAAAGGAACCATACGGTAGGTTTAACTGTTGGACAGCACTGTTCAGGTAGAGGGGGAAATTCTCTCTAATTCCTAGGATTGACTTAAACTCTGGACTATGTAAGTGAAGTAAGTGTGTGTGTGTGTGTGTGTGTGTGTGTGTGTGTGTGTGTGTGTGTGTGTGTGTGTGTGTGTGTGTGTGTGCGCACGCGCGCTGTTGAGTGTCATTAGTGTTAAATAACTTCCTTCATGAGGAAAGAATTACTCACCCATAATTTGATTGTGTCTTACTAGAGGTTTGTCTATTTATGGTCTTAAGAGCTCATTGTGGCATGATGGTGGTACTGGTGGAACTGCATTGCAGACAGCAGAGCCATGTCTCTCCATGTCTCTTTATGTCCCTCTATGTCCCTCCGTGTCCCTCCATGTCCCTCCGTGTCTCTCCATGTCTCTCCATGGCTTCGGCAGCCAGATTAGAGAATTTTAATAAAAGGGCTCTCGACTTTATGACACTTGATGTTGTTTTATGACACTTGCAGTTGCTTTATGGCTCTTGACAAAATGCTGTTCACCATGGTAAAGTTATAGTTAGAACCATCGAGACGGAGAGCACAATTTAGTAAAACAAGTCCACTGTTCAGTAAAAATGAGTGCACTGTTTGCGAAATTGAGCAAACCGTTCATTGGAAAGAGTGTACAATTTAGTAAAACAATCACGATGTCATAACACCGAAAATCTTATACTCGCTTTTATCACACACCAAATTAAAAACATTTCACTCCCAGACAGAATCAGACTTTTCATCATCCTTTCATCATCAAAACAATTTTTCATCATTTGGGGGAACAGACCTGCCACAAAAAAAACAAAACAAAATATCGCCCACTTATCTATTGCTGGAAGAGCTTCCAGTCGTGCTTAAAGGGATATCTGGCTACTAAGACCTCATAAGATGGATGCTGGGATCAGCTGTATTTAACAGGATTTAAAACGCTCAAAATTCTTTCTTTTGTGTATTTAATTTTTTTATAGAAAACCCCTTCATTTGCAGAGCTGGTTGGCTGCCATTGTGTTTACGTCTCAATGCTTTTGGTAAAAAGTGGCATCACCTGGTTATTGATATTGATGGTGTTGATGTTTGGCAACAGCTTGGACTTTGATTAGCTCAACCAGGTGATGTCACCACTTTTTACAGCAATAGCTCAAGCAACCAGGTGACAATAGCTCAACTACTTTTTACGTTTTACTTTTTCCCTAATCTCGCAGCAGTCTCTACAGGGGTAATCTTGCACTCTGTAACTTTTACTAAAGGGATATTCCACCGTAATTCAACCCGTAGCCCTGTCAGAGGTCAGAGGGGCTGTCAGAGGTCACCAAGTGCTGTCTTTAGAAAAAAGAACAAGAAAAGCTGGTACAACATAAACTGATGGCACATGGCTAACCTCGCTAAACCTTGTCTGTGTGTGTGTTTGCATATGCGTGCATGTGTGCCTACATATTCTTGCCTTGTGACCTGAAGAAGTTATGGAGTCTTCAGGATAGGCAGAGTGATCATCTCACCCCCACCCCCACCCCCACCCCCACCGCTTCTGAAGTCCCTGCTTCAGGAGCCTCATTACGTTGCTATTTCCAGACAGAGAAGTCACCCGGAACACATAATGTGGCAATTTCACTCGGGCCGAGCAGAGACACTGCAGCTACCCCCCCACCCCACCCATCAAACTCTCCAAATTAAAGTGCTCCCTACCTCTCCCTCTCTCCATTTCACTCGCTCCCTCTTTCTTTCTCTCCTCATGTGTGTGTCTCTCTCTCTCTACCTCTCTCGTGCATGCAGCATGCGTAGTCATTGCTCTTTGTTTTGCTCCAGCCTCTGCCATCGCTCTCATTCGCTGTGTTGTTCCTGAAAATCCATTTAATTTGTGTCAGTGGGAATCTGTCGAACCAGAGCCAGGGGAAAACAAATCGCCCCTGTCACTGTTGGTCTTGTCTCAGAGAGCCGCACACCACTTGGCCTGGGAATGCCACATTCTGCCGCACGCAATTTTGGCTTCACAGACACACACACACACACACACACACACACACACACACACACACACACACACACACACGTGGACACACACACGTGGACACGCACACACTCTCATACCCCCCCAGACATACACTTTGTCTTTTTACTAGTCTCTCTGTCTCTCACTCTCACACACTCCCAGACATACACACTCTCTCTTGCTCTTGCACACACACACAAACACACACACACACACCTTGTTTCATTCTCCTTTTTTGTATCACATACATAGACTTTCTCTACTTCTCTCTCTCTACCTCCACACACACACACACACACGTGGACACACACACACACACACACACACACACACACACACACACACACACACACAGATACACCCCGCTAGTTCAGTTGAGGACATGTCTGCCAGGCAGCCCTTAGCCTGCCATGGCGTAGCTGCAGCTTTTCATTACCATCTCTGTCTGTGTGCCTGCAGGCCTGCAGAGTGCCAAAGTATCCCAGCTGCAGGGAACAAGTGGGGGGGGGGGGCCTTCTCAGGCATGAATACACACAGGGTGGGAAAGTGAAATGAAGAAAGAGAGGATTGAAAGGGGGAAGTTAAGAATGCAAGTTGGAAAGATAGTTAATAGGTATGTGTCTGAGAGGGACAACCAGGTGAGCGAGAGCTGGAGGAGAGAAAACGGCAATTAGAGGTGAAGACATGGAAGGATGGATAGATAGAGAGAGGGAGACAGAAAAAGGCAGAGGACACTGCAGTCTTTTAAATGCAAGGCAGCAAGCCAGCCCAGGCTGCCCAGCGCCAGCGTTTGAGGTCGTTGTCGTCTGTGCCACAGACTGACTGCCCAACCCAAGGAGGGGGAGACTGTTAGAGGGTGAGGGGTGGGGTGGGAGTCGTGTTGGGGCTTTGGGTGAGACGTTGTCTGTCCCTTTGTTCTCCATCACATGGGGGCCCCAAATCCTCCCCTCGGCTCTCCTCGCAGTTATAAATAGACCTGGGCACATGGAGGCAGCAAGACACACAGCCGCTCACTCTGCCTCTTATCCTCTCAGTTGCACTGACTCCAATAAATGTGACAGTCAGAGGCTGTATTTGGTGTAATATGCAATACATGAATCATAACAATAGCTTTATAATTGAGAACGCTGTCATTTTCTTTTGATTTGGACATTACCGGATGTTATTTAGATATGAGGACTCTTTGAGTGTTTGATCATCAAACTGCTGGAAATCCTGTTGTCTCATTCCATCTCTCCGTCACATGTTGTGTTAGTGTAAGCCCTGTTTTTTAGTCTCAAATGAGCCACTGGGATGTGAGAGAGACTCATTTTCGCCGAAGAGTGTGTGCGAAAAAGCAGAAAACGACATTCGGCACATCGGAGTGTTTATTTATTTCCCTAGTGGCCTTGCTAATGGATTTTTCCCTGCTTTGTTGTTGCCATGGCCCTGTCCCCCATTCCGCTCTGTATGGGCTGAGCAAAGGCGAGCGCGGCGCTGACTGCGCTCACAGAGAACACGCTCCCTGGTAAATTGTGTGCGTTCACTGTGTTATCACTCCGAATCGATTCGCAAGGAAATATCAGGCCACATGCTTTGTTGCTTCTCATCAAGTGGGTGTCTCGATGGACCAGCGTAGACTTCATGTTTATTTGCTTGTGGCTGATGAAACACTCAGTGTGTGTGTGTGTGTGTGTGTGTGTGTGTGTGTTTGTGCAGTATTATGACTTCCATATGTGTTTCTGTTTTATTTGAAGACCGTCATGGACTTCCGACACCCTGATGGTCGTTCGGTTTCCGTGTTGCTGCCAGAACGGAGTCTCCTGGTCATGAAAGGGGAGAGTCGCTTCCTGTGGACCCATGGGTATGAGAGGATTACATTCAATACACACACACACAGTAAATTATTAGATAGCACTGTAATCTTATCTAATTGGCATAATCACATCTAATGTAGAATAATGATATATACCATAAAATTTCCTAGTCTAATTTAAAAGTTTAATAATGGACATTATACAACCTAAATAACTAGATACCAGCATAATTCCATCTTATGTTGAATGATACAGATCACATGATGTAACCCAGGCTAATTCATAAAATTTCTGTAACAGAATTTATATGATGTCATGTGACTGTGTCTGAATCCCAGTGTCACACGCTAAGCCCGCTTAGGATTATAGGAGGACACTAGAACTCAGACTATATGTACCAGTTGTTTGAAAGCCTGTAGAAATTATATAATGTGGCAGAACTCTGTACTCATATTATGTCCTTGCTTATGATGGCATGTCTTACAAAAATACTATGGAAAATGACTATTATTCTTCTACAGCAGAGTAACATTTATGTGAAGCTCATCATCAATGTACTGTATGTCTTTGGTAGGATTACACCTAGGAAGTTTGACATGGTTCCTGCTTGTGACACCGGGGGCCCTGTGGCAGTGACCTCTGACCCCAGTAATCTCACCCTTAACAGGCGGGGCACCAGAACCTCCTTTACGTTCCGCCGGGTGCGACGTGCCCCCTGTGATTGCTGTGAGTCACCCCTAAATGACTCACTCACTGGTGAAGATACACAGACATATGTCACAAACTGTCTGAGGGTGCACACTCAGTTCCATTTCATCTGGCTCTTTGTAAATCCAGTCATTCTCCTCTAAATCTGACGACATCCAGTCAAGTGTGTGTTGTGTCTGATCTTTTTGCATAAATTGAGAGCAATTTTTTTAGCTGATTAAACATAATGAGAAAATAATCAGAATTCGTCATTGTGAAAAATTGATTAATGCAATGAAAATGGGGGGAATAAATAGCTCTGATGACGATGGATGCCCTGACTAAATCTCATTTTACCACCTCTTCACTTGCTTGTTTCATCTCCCAATTTCTTATCACCATTTCCAACTCCCCTCTGTCCTCAGCCTACCCTACCGTCTGTGACAGCCAATGCCCCACATCATCCCCTGATCCTGTGCCCTCTGCCCCCTCGCTGCCCCAGCACGATGGGGACGCTTCCCGTCTAGAGGCACAGTTTGTGCACCAGGTGTACGAGGAGATTGCGTCCCACTTCAGCAGTACGCGCCACTCCCCTTGGCCACGCGTGCGGGATTTCTTGCTGGCTCTGCCCGCTGGAGCCCTGCTGGCTGACGTCGGCTGTGGCAACGGGAAGTACCTAGGCATCAACCCGGGAGTGATGTCGGTGAGTGACCCGGGCATTTTACGGTTTTGCTATACATACAGCAGTTTCAAACCTGAGTACAATGACTTTCAATCTATCACCAGTGGATAGTGTTTCTGTTTGGTACACATTTTTAATGGTCGTATTTTACCCCTTCATGAATGATGCTCTTTGTTTTACATGATTAAAAGGCTGCACTGTAATCCCTTAAACACCATTTTGAGAGATTGAAGAGTTAAATGATGTCTGAAGAAGCTGAAGTCAGTGCAACATATGCTTCATCCAATCATGTAGAAAGCACAGGCTCTTTTTAATCTACAGGTTAGGGCACGCATGCTACCCCCGTCGTAAAAATGAAATGAGCCGGGCCTGCAATTAATTATGTGGAACCTCGTTCTTGGCAGTCATTAAAATATGCAAAACCTGACTAGAAATGCTATTCAAACACTGACCTTTGAGGCATTGTATGCCTCGGTGTGTGTGTGTGTGTGTGTATGTGTGTGTGTGTGTGTGAGAGAGAGAGAGAGAGAGAGAGAAATTAAGAACAAGAGCGACCAGACACAGGGGAGGAGACTGAAATCATAAGCCTTAATTAAATTCCTTGAGAGCATGGGCTTTATTGAAAACATTATTATGGCTATCAATTCTCTCATTCTCTCACTGTCTCTCTCCTGCTTTGCATGCTGTCTGGAGCCCCCTCTAAATTTATGTTGTTTGGCCTGGGATGTGGATATCAACACTTCATGAAAAT
Organism: Tenualosa ilisha; assembly: GCA_015244755.2. Lineage (NCBI taxonomy): Eukaryota > Metazoa > Chordata > Actinopteri > Clupeiformes > Clupeidae > Tenualosa > Tenualosa ilisha. The sequence continues at coordinate 3,041,163 of PYXC01001488.1, forward strand.
TATGTTCTTAGAGGAACGACCTAGCATGTATTCAATGAGGGCGAGAGAAAGTTGTTTTTATTTCAAACTGAGAAATGTACAGGGATATTTTTTTTAATTTACTGGGTGTGATTCAGTACTTTTGTACTCGTGGGATTCGGCAATGTTTCTATTTTTTTATTTATCCTCTGAGCACACACACACACACACACACACACGTAAAATAATTAGATACCACTGTAATCTCATCTAATTGGCATAATCACATCTAATGTAGAATAATGATATATACCATAAAATTTCCTAGCCTAAAAAAAAAAAAAAAAGTTTAATAATGGACGTTATACAAACTAAATAACTAGACACCAGCATAATTCCATCTTATATAGAATGATACAGATCACATAATGTAAGCCAGACTATTTCATTAAAGTTCTGTAACAGAATTCATACGATGTCATGTAGACTGTCTGAATCCCATTGTCATCCACGAAGCCTTGAACTCTCAAAGACTTAACAGACATGGCCCGACTTTATGAATTTCATGCCAGTTAAGTCATGTAGCTTTTAGGGTGCAAGGCTTAGGGTTATAGGAGGACACTGGGACTCAGACTATATGTACCAGTTGTTTAAAAGCCTTTAGAAATTATATCAAGTAATCATTGATGTACTTTATTTATAATGAACATTTTCGTCACACCTGTTTTATCACCTCCCGGTGTCATGTCTGTCTCCCTCCTTCTCTCTTACTCTCTCTCCCTCTCCCTCTACCCCCCTCCCTCTCTCTCTCTCTCCCCCCATCCCTCCTCCCTCTCTCTCTCCCCCTCCTGCTCTCTCTCCCCTTCTCCCTCTCTGTCTTTCTCTCATCTGTATGTGTCTCTCTCTGTCTCCGTTTCTGTTGTGTGGGTGTAGATTGGCTGTGATCGCAGTGCCAGCTTGGTGCAGATCTGTAGAGAGCGGGGTTTCCAGGCGTTTGTGTCTGATGCCCTTGATGTGCCCCTGCGGAGTGCCACCTGTGATGCCTGCATCTCCATAGCAGTGATCCACCACTTCTCCACACAGGTGGCTAAAAGCGATCATAAAACAAATAAGTTGTTTGTTTGTAACCTTGTCAACTAGTTAGGTGACACACACAGCTACAAGGGAAATGTCTGTTTGCTGATTTAAAAACAAAATCCAAACTGTTGTTACTTAGCATTGATCATTTCATGTCTTTGAATAGAGTCCCTGATAGTGCAAGTTTTTAAATCTAATCAAGCCAAAGCGCTTGACGTTTTGCATGAATCTGTATGCGTTTTAAATGGGAATTCCAGTGTAAATCAATTTACAGCCCTGCTGTTCGAGGTCACTGAGTGCTGTCAGTAGGAACAGTAAGAACAAGGAAATTCGGTACAACATAAACCGAATATGCCCCACTCAGTTCATTTTAGCTGCTGGTTTTCTATGTGCTCGGGTTTATATCAAATTTACGATTTCTGTTTATGATTTCTGTTTATGAGTTTCATAATCAAGAGGAAATGGTCGAGATGTATCAAACATCATGGCTTGGTTGTCCTTGCAGTACGTACAGTGAATCCAATAGAGGATACATTTAATAATGGGCATTATAAATTTTTCCCCAAGTAGTCTTTTAGTTACTGCAGAGTGGTTAATCAGATCATTACATTTTTATGACCCAATTTATCAGTACATTAAAAAAATTTGTGTGTGTGTATGGACAGGAAAGGCGGTTGGCTGCAGTAATGGAGTTGGTGCGGCTGCTGAAGCCAGGGGGGCAGGCACTGATCTACGTGTGGGCCATGGAACAAGAATATAACAAGCAGAAGTCCAAGTACCTGAAGGACTCCAGGGACAAGGAAAATGCAAACCCTTCAGTGGACGAGGCAGAGCACTCGATGAAACAGAATCCTCTCCCAAAGCCTGCAGTGCACAATAGCTCCTCAGGTGACGCTCCCAAACTGAGCGTCCACACTAACCGCACAGCTTTTAACTCCCAGGATCTGCTGGTACCCTGGCATCTGAAAGAGGCGGAGAAAAATGCATGCCAACAAGGAGACAGCTCCTTGTCTGGTGAGACGAAGAAAGCAGCAGCAGCTCTCGTACCTGTCTTTCATCGTTACTATCACGTCTTTCAGAAGGGGGAGCTCGAAGATTTATGCAGACTGGTGAAGGACGTTGAGATACGGACTAGCTATCATGACCAAGGGAACTGGTGTGTTATTCTGGAGAAAGAAACTAAATAAACGAAAGATTTATGTGTCCAGAGGCTGTGTCCAGAGTGTCACTATTTATTTTTTTTTTTTTTTCATTTTTTCATTTAATGCACTTTATTTTCGATTGTGTAAATATACAGAAAGTAGTATAGTAGTATAGTTCTTTGTGGGAAACTGGAAAGTGCAGGAATATTTCATTTACCCCCTTTAAACTGCTTGTGGCTGGGTATCATGTTTGCATTTGTCTTGTCAGCGTATGAGAGGCCATTTGTTTGCACCTGGAGCCTGCTGCAACAGGATCTAACTTTAATAGACTCTGAGAGTGGTTAGATTGATTTAAGGTTAATAGCTCCTTGATCACAGCTGGTGGAAGACATTTCTCATCTTCTCTCTCATCCCCTCCAATAATTGGAACCTGCTTACTCTGTAGAGTACCTCTGCTGGGAAAGCAGGTGATATCTGCCTCATCCTGCCCACTCTTGTCAGGAGAGAACGCTTCAGGACATGTTTATGGATGTTTTTCTGACCCTCTTGAACTATTTGATTACTTTTTGACTGCCTTGTTGAATATGACTCTAAATACACATTTGACATTTTGTAAAATCAGTAAGGTCGTAGGTCACTTTCTTTGAAGTGTGAACAGACACCAAATGTTTGCCAAGAAATCAAAGTGGGATTTACATTTGATTAGTTGTGCGTGAACTGCATGTTGTGTTGGCATAATTTTTACATTATCATAAGCTATCAGTCATGTCTGAAATTCATTCATTGAGGGCCGCTGATGTACAGATGATCTTTTGACTCTAGTGGAATAAAAACGTTTCAGTGAAGGGTAAAGTACAATGTACAATGTGTTATGAGGCATCAAATAGACGACGTCAAACGCAAACCAACTTGCAATCATAAACAGTAGGTGTCGTAAAACTTTTACAACAGGCGGCACGAGCAGGCTTTACGTCACTGTCATGGCAGCTTACGGAGGCAGTTTTGAAAGTGCAAACAGCATCGATGCTCGAAAGGAATTTAAAAGGAAAGCGAGGGCGGAAGTTCTTGAACAGGTAAAAACCATTCACAGTTATGCACTTGCGCATGTGTGTCTGTAAATTATGAAAAGCAAACTGTATTCCTAATCACCATTACTAAGGTACACGCTAGCCTGTTAGCTTAGCAGTTTCAGTGGCATTTGATCCCCGTGGTTGTGATTCTGATTTTGTTATTCTGTTACATCGTTCGTTCTAATGCGAGGTATGCAAGACTCACAAATGTTTCACGTTCTCTTATCCCAATTCAATACTGAAAGTAACACTTGTTAAAGACTCGCTTGGTTGCTAGCTAAAGGCTCTAATTTGTCAACACCCTCTAGGCCTGCTAACGTCACAGATACGTTATGGATAAGTGCTCGGCAAGGCGGCACAGACTTAGGAATATATATTTTTCTTTTTTTAATATTTCAAATAGCTTATTTTAGCTTAACCTTACCACTGGAAGGCTGGTGCTTATCGATTATTGAGAGACTTACTGGGTAAGGTGACAGCATGTGTTCCGTACTGCTGTGTTGTGTGCATTTTGAATGTTACTGATGTATCATCACCTTCACCGTCACTACCTTGTCGGGCATAATGTAAAGAACAATTTGTTTATCAGTTTCTGTATTCTCTATCTGTAGCTTCGACCTGGATCTACATTTAAGTCAAACTAACAAGAGTTTAACCACCGCTAGATGGTGACAATTCGTTTTAATTCGATCATTGTTTATGACAGCCCGCGTATGGGAAGATACTCTCTCGTCTCCCACCCAGGCGCAACTATTCAAACAAGCAAATAGAGCTCCTTCTTGTTTGCTTGAAGCGCCATCGATTACGTGGACACATCGAAGCGCCACATAAATTAAAATCCATTAATGACTAATAATGCTGGACTGGATTGTGTGTGTCTCACGTCAGTAATGGTCATGAGCAAACACGATAAACCTTATCTAAGACAATACCCAGCATCATAACTCATTGTAATGATTCCCTCCGATGGCAAAGCAAACTCTGCAGTCACCTGATAACGTGTCAACGAACGTGTTACAGGAAACGATTTTTCACCTCGAGACCAGTACAAACAAAGTACAGTGTAAAGCTGTGGATGTAGAAAGACCATCGGTAGTTTTCAATTAAACCAAGTAAGTAGTCAGTATCCCTGAAGGTCTTACTCTGTGAATTACCTGCTAGTACAGCCTCATCTGGGAGATTGTCATGCTGGTTTTAACGTAGGCCTGTGTGGGTTTGGCTCTTCTAGTCTCCTCTTAGTCTTCAGACTGTTATCTCCTGGACAGCTGTGTTGGCTCTTTGTGCTTCATAAGCAAACCTTGTTTCGTCTCATCCCTGGTAATGGTGATGGATGACCGCCCCAGCGGAAATAGCCTGATGTGCGCCTGTTTATCACTCTTCAGAAAGGCACGCAACTCAATTAGTTCCAAGACATTGAGAGCCGTATGAATATCCTGTATACTGATGATTAGAATTGCTAGCCACTGTTTAGCTTAGCTGTTGTGTCACGTATGCTGTGAATGAGCTGAAGTCAGGAGAGGCCAGTGAGATCAGTGGTGCAATGCATGTAGTATCACCTTTTGAAGCAGTTCACTTGAGTTGAAATAGCAGCCAGTGTAGGACTGGTTTGTTGCCAGTCACTTTAGACAGTAGTCTAGTGTCTGATTATCTGCTAAACAAAATGTTTACCTTGTACCCAGCAGTTATGGTGCACCACATTCATGTTACATGAACTCTGGTTAGTTTCCGACATAGAGAGAGTCTGGGACATCTTGACCTAGAAACATTAGTCCCCCAAGAATTTTGTCATTTCCTCTCCTCTTCCCTTTCTTTTCTCTTGTCCTCATCTCCTCTTTCCTCTCTGTTGCTTTACGATAGGCCCTGTTCATAAAATGCAAATCGTGCCTGTTTGAGCCCCACTTTCCCCCAAAGAATGCAAATTGCACCTGCGTTGAGCCTCTTTTATCAATTGATTTAACTCAACCTGTGTTTATTTTTTTCCTTCTTTTGGAAGTTTTTTTTAGTATTTTGGGGGGCACAGCCGCAGGGTTTCTGTCCAATTTGTTTGGCTTGTGTGTAAGAAGCGCTGACAGCTCTGACTATTCCTCCCCTCAGGCCAGAGAGAAGTATGAGAAGGAGGAGAGGTGCAAGGAGCTGAAGAGGGCTCGTGGCGAGGACACCTGGATGCTCCCCGACGTTGACCAGAGACTGGAGCAACTGAACGAGGTCAGTGTAAGCAAAAAGGAAGAGGAGAGGAGGAGAGAAAAAAGGAGAGAGTAATTGAATAGAGAGGAAGAACAAGGGATGCACTAAGAGAGTACTGAGTAGAGAGTAGTGCTGTCAAGGCCGTGGCAATGCCACCCTCTGACAAAACTTCTACAGTCTTTGACGGTTCAGACGAGTAGATGCACGCTCAGACTAACCACTCGCATTGCATGGCTGCACTGCGAGGGGTTCATGACATCGAGCTGTGACACGACATGTGTCAGCTGGACAACGGAGAGCTTCCTGGAAACTAAACCCTAAACATCATTCTGACCCCTTCAGTACGGCCGTGAGAGCTGGCCTCTCTCTCAGCTGGAGCTGTGCAGGGGGGCTTGTTGTCTTGACTGGGTGCTTGGGGAGCTATACAGCTGATGCAATAACCATTGTGTGTGTGTGTGTTTGACACACTTAAGTAGTGTGTTTGTTTGCGAGTGTATAAAAGGGAACGTGAAAAGAGAGATGGATTATGGGTGTGATGCCAAGGATCAGTCCTCAGGCTGTGTCCTTACTTTTGTGTGTGTGTGTGTGTGTGTGTGTGTGTGTGTTTTTTTAAAGCTTTTTTTTGCTAGAGGATGTCAGAGTGTGTGCATATCTTTGAAGAAACAGTAGTTGTATGTGCACTTGAGGTCTGTGTATGTGTGCGTGTGTGTGTGTGTGTGTGTGTGTGTATGTATCTGTATCTGTGTGGCATTTGTGTAGCAAAAAGGAACCATTTACACCCCTCCCAGCCTCCTCCCCTAATCCTGAGCTTTGCTCTGGAGAGCTAGCCGTCAGTCTCCCCTAACGAGGCGCTCAGCAGTGAAAGGGCTCCAGCTAAAGCCTGTCGTCCGTGTGTCAGCTCAGGGGATCCTTGCACTCACTGTCACTTCAGGAAGGCTCACTGAAGACACCCGCTACCTGCTAGCGAGCGCTGCAATGCCTCTTCAAAGCTCAGAAGTGTTGGAGCAGAGAGACACACACCATGTGCACAAACACACATACACATGCACAGTGCAGTAGCCGTGAAAAATATGAATAAAATGTGTGTGTGTGTGTTTACAGGGAGTGAAGAAGGCGTGAGTGTATGGGTGATTGAGCGAGGAGGAGAGAAAGACTGAGCCTATTGGTTATTGTCATTGATGTGTTCTGGCATGGCGCAGAATGGCGTTATGTATTCATAGCTGGGCACCAGCCCTCAGGGAGACTTGACACTCTTGACTCAGGGAAGGGGCGCCATTTAGAATCTCTTTAAGTTGGTCAACCAAGCACTCAGTGTTACAGGTTTCAGTAGCCTGTTAGGGAGCCTGCCCCTGAATTTGTAATAAATTGCCTCTCAGACATTAAGTGTCTCAAATTGAGAGAAGATTGCTAATATTTACTTTATGTCAAAATGAAGTTGATGCTTGTTTGTAAATTTTGTAATACTCTCTTGATAATGACTTATGCTTTCTTGGCCAAGCTAAGCAAACGTGAAAAAATAAAGGTAAAATCTCTAATATGATTTTTCTCTCTTGCAGGAAAACACAGTGAAAAGCAAAAAGAAGAAGGAGAAGAAGGCCAAGAAGAGCAAAAAAGAGAAAAAAGAGAAGAAGAAAGGCAAAAAGGAAAAGAAGAGAACGAGTCAGGATGGTAGTGCCTCTGACAGCTCTGAGGTGGGGGGCCCCACCAAGTCATCCTTATTTAACTCCAGTCCGTTCCCATAAATGAGACACAGAAAGAAAGATGTTTTTTTCAGCTCCAGACAAACGGCAGGGGCAGTAATAAATCATTATTTGAAAACGGACCGTAAATCATCTAAAAAAGACTTGCCAAGGTATGCGAGGCATTGAGATTGGGGGAGGAGGGGGGAGTGAGGAGAATATAAAAGCCTGGGTTGGATGTAATGTGAATTGAAGATGTCAGGTAGCAGTGCTGGAGAGAAGGAGGCTTGTCAGGACGGCTGAATAGGCGTGAAATGAGAGGATGAGAACACAAAGAGGCAGGCTGCAGGGGCCAGAAGAGAAGAAGAACAGGAGGAACAGGAGGAAAGAGAGAAGAAAGGGATTAAGATGGGAGGAAGAAGAATGCAAAGGCCTACCTCCCTCACCTTTGTTTTAGGGGGCAGTAAAAACTGTCTGCTTAATAATTTATTAGATAGTTTGTGTAGTGCAGTGCACTTTTGCTTTGATCATAATTGCACTCCTGGCATATAGAAATAAAGTTGACTGATTAAAACGTAAATGAATGGACTGGAGGGACATAGAGAAAGGTGAGACAATAAAAAAGACTTGAAGGAGTGGGAAGAAGAGGAAATGAGAAGAGGGGCGTGATGAGTGAGGGATAGACGGTGGTGTGGAGAAAGAAAGATGGAAAGAGGCATGAAAGGGTTCCATTTGACTGTGAATAGTTTGAAAATGACTTTCAAGAAACAGACTGGAAATGTATGTATGGGCAAAATGAACGAGAGAGCTGGAATAGAATTGAATGGGACAGAAAGGAAGCGGAATGAAATAAAGAAAAAGAGAGGGGTTGGGAGGGAGAGGGTGAGAACACGTGAATGAAGGAATGAACGGGAGACTTAAAGAACAAGAGAAAGAGACTGTCTCTCTTTCTCTCTCTCTCTCTCTCTCTCTCCTCTCTCTCTCTCTCTCTCGCTTGCTTGCTCTCTCTCACTCCAGCTTGAGAGGTTGACCACATGCACCGCACTAGTGTGCCTGAGCGGTCTCCATGGAGACGGGGCTCCACTAGCACCCCCTATGGTGGTGTTTGTGGCGAGCTAGTCTTAGCAGAACCCCAGACGGTGGGCAGAAATTGGACGAGATCAGACCACTGCGGGGAGCCTCACACCTCGACCCCCCCGCCTTTCATCCAAACAGCCCAGAGAGGGAGAGAGAGAGGCTAGAAGTCCAGTTCTGTAGAGTGATCAATGAGTGGCCTTCCCAGGCTTGAAGCAAGGCAGCAGCAACGGGCAGCCACAGGCTATCAGCCAGCTCTAATTCAATAATACAGAAGATAGCAGTGTAGCTGTCCTAATGCGCCGTTACCAGTCTCTCCCTCTCTCTGTATCTCTTTTTTCCTCTCTCTGCATCTCTCTCTCTCTCTCTGAGATTCATTGCTATTGGTTCACTCACAGGGACTGTCAAAGCAATAGCAGGAATGCATGTCAGTGCAAATGGCACATTCCATCATGTGCTTAGGAAGAAAGGCTTTGGCTAAATAGATAAATGTAATTGTGCTGAGGGAACATGCATTTCTGTGACAGCCCTTGAATATATGTGTGTCTGTGTGCGTGAGTGCGTGTGTGCGCATGTGTTTGTGTGCGTGTGTGTGCGCGGCTCTGTTGGATAAGATATTCATGTGAGATCTTCATATTTGAATATTGCTCTCAAGGTTGTCTTGCTCCCAAAAGATTGAGATGCGCTCAAACCTCAGCGCTGGGTTTGGCAGACTGCGGTAGAAACGGGCTGCATTTGCAGCGAATCTGTCATGTCGGCAGACAGTCAGTGTAGCCTTGGACCCTGGCCATTAGCTCTGTTGGTGAGCTGTTCAGTGTCAGGTAGTGTCAGTAGTACCCACGAACCCACGCCTCACCTATGTGTCATAGAGTTTTGTACGGGTGATGAAAGCAAGCCTCAACTGGAGCCCTCATCTGTACACATAGCCTAGAAAGTGGACACCTCAATTCACTTCACTCAGGCCTTTGTGTGAGCCTGTACAGGGTCTCCCGCTGTGTCTCACTTGCTGCTCTGACTTGCATGTAGGCCTAGTTGTAGTGTGTGTTTGCTAACTATGCTATCAGTGGTAATTGGTGGTTTTTGTGCCATAGTGGCAGGATCAGTGGAAGGTAATATGGCGTCAGTACTATTGTGTGTGTGTGTGTGTGTGTGTGTGTGTGTGTGTGTGTTTGTAATAGCAGCTTCATACAGACTGACTCTCATGTGGCCTGCAATTATACACACTCCGCATCAGCTCCTTCAGGCTCCGCAGAACACACAGAGCAGACATGCACTCCAAGTGTCTCCCCTTTCCCCTTTCTCTCTTTTTCTCTCTCCATCTCTCTCTTCTCTCTCTCTCACACACACACACACACTCACACACTCACACACACACACACACACACTCACTCTTTGTTCTACCACCCCCTCTCACTGTGAACGGGCGCTCTCTTCTGTTCCCCCCAGGCATCTGAGGGTGAGTGGGTGGAAGCTCGGCCGGTGGCCTCGGAGAAGGCTTGGAAGATTTCCAGCGACGGCAAGCCCCCCCCCAGCACCGGCAGCGCCAGCAGCCCGGCCGCTAGTGAACAGGTGAGGCCTCGCCCAGACACACCTGGGATGCAGTTCCCAAAACCAGTTAGTTTGGTTGCCAGTGGGTTTTAGGAAGCGCACACCTGCCCAGTCCACCTCTGGATGCAGACACTCCCTGAAACCAGTTCCATTTAGAAAAACCTCTCAATATTTCCACTGCGGTAGGTCTGCCGAGAGAACCCAAGAGACTAATGCATTTAACATAGAAACCTCTGGCAAAGCTGAGCTGATAAAATCAGTGTTTAATTAGTAAAGTCCCCTGGGGTTCTTCTGATTAATGTTAGTCAACCTTTGGGAGCCAAGATGGAAATCTGAGTCTGAAGGGGTGTATATGATATGGTTTATTGCAGGGGGAGAGACATGGTCTACTCCCCCTCAGTGCTAACATGACGGAGATCCCAATGAAAATGGGCCCTTTGCTTGTCAAATTGGTGTGGATAGTGGGATCTGTTTTGTGTGTGTGTGTGTGTGTGTGTGTGTGTGTGTGTGTGTGTGTGTGTGTATGTGTTAATTAGTGATATGCCGATGCTGAAGCAATCTTGGGTTGTTTTTCTGCATGTGAACAAGTCCAGCTTTCGTTTAAAAGCAAAATTACGTGGGTAGCTGGGTTTTCAAGTTTGATTAGTTTTAGTGTTTACAGCCAAATGGCTTTCAATGAGCGTGCTTTCGGCACTTGTCCAGGCTCATCCAAATCAGTTTTTTTTTTTTTACAAAAACACCAAGAAGGCCCGACATAACGTGACACATTGTATGCACTATTATCAGGGTCCCTACACATGAACGACATTGTTGGTGTACATAGGATTTAGTAAAAACAACGGTTGTTACCAGAACATTTAACATATTCTCATTTTCCTGTCTGCGTCATCTGTCGGCGTCATCTGCATACAATGTATGCACTGTGGCACCATGTTCCTTGAGAAGAGTGTGTGTGTGTGTGTATGTGTGTGTGTGTGTGTGTGTGTGTGTGTGTGTGTGTGTGTGTGTGTGTGTGTGTGAGTGAGTCCAAGAGAGTGCACAAGCGTATGTTTTCTGGAGCCAATCGATGGGCTGCCACACCTAATGGCTCTTAATGAATTGGTGGCCTAACCCACTGATCAATATTCTCTGTCCTGCTGTCGGTCCGTCACTCCTGGTCAGACATGTACATGTGCCACGTGGAAATCAGGGCCCCGTGACGCACACGGTACACAGCCTCCATGCAAATCAAAGCTTAGGCCTCAGTCCTTGCAGAGCAAAAATGGAGCCATGTCGTGTTCTCTGCAGAGTTTGGGAATTTGTTTTGACAGCAAAACGTACAGCTCAGTCACTCCCTTGGATTCCCCAATTTGTGGGATAATTAGGGAAAGTTGTTCAGCGTGATTATTTGTTCATGAGTGAGTGCTCTCAAATCGGTTGATGATCACCTGATTTGGCTCCTGCTGTGAAAGTGAAGTTTGTCTGCTGGAGGTGTGTGTGTGTGTGTGTTGAGGGGAAAAAATGTGGAGCGTACTCCAGGATTTGATCATCTGACTTTGCTAATGTCCTGTAAGTAGTTTCTGTGTGTGTATGCGTGTGTGTGTGTGTGTGTGTGTGTGTGTGTGTGCTTGTGGAAGTAGAAGTTGTTCGGACCACAGTCCCAGATCAGTGCAGCTGGAGTTATGTCCACTCTGTGGGGGTGTGGCGTTGTTTTTGGTTGCCTAGTGACTTTGTGTCTGATTGGATTGCTTTGAGGTACAGACAGGACTAGGGAGATGAAAGCCACAACAGCATCAGAGTCTGTAGTGCTGTGTTGAGTGTGTGTGTGTGTGTGTGTGTGTGTGTGTGTGTGTGTGTGTGTGTGTGAGTGAGTGTGAGTCAGTGAGTGTGTGGGGTCTCATTCCTGCCCCCAAAGAGAGTCCTCCACACACACAGATTCACCCATGTCTTTGTTGATGTCCATGTGTGTTGCTGTTGACCGTGACTCATTAAGTCCCCAGTACTGAGGATGTCTTTCCCAGAATGCCGGTGTGGTTTATTTACATTCAGCGTGCTGGGCCCCCCGGCGAGATTGGAATTCATGCTCTTTTGGGTCTGACGCCGACACAAACACAGATGCCGCCTTGTTTGCTGCAGCCAGACTCTGTGTGTGTGTGTGTGTCTGTGTCTGTGTGTGTGTGTGTGTGTGTGTGTGTGTGTGTGTGGGGAGAGAAGTGCCGTGGAACATGATCATCATCCTCGCCCAGGTCATGCAGGTGTAATTAGACACAGAGGGTCTTGTAAACCATTATGTGCAGTGACAGCAGGCTAATGCTAGTTTCACACCCGCTTGAAAGGTAAGTGGTGAGAAATGCTAATATTGCGCTTGTGAATTGCCTGTCTACCATCATCTCCCCTTTTAAAGAAATAAATGAAATTGAGCCATTCCAGTGGATTGCTGTTGGTATTTTTACATAAAATGATCTAGCATATGATTTCTTTTCTCTTTCTAGTCTAGTCCAATGAAATCCAACCCAGCCTATTGACAGCTCTCAAGGATATGTTTCAACATGTGTAGACTATCTGACTATTATCTGGTCCGTGTATTCACTCTAAGTGTCTCTGGCCTCTGTTGGCCTCTCCTCGCCTCTCCTGACTTAGCAATGCTCTTTGACCCCTGGCCAGAGAGACGAGTGGATGACCTTTGACTTCTTGACCATGAAGACCACGTCGACAGCTGAACGTCGTGCGGAGAAAGAGCGGCAGAAGGAGGAAGAGAGAGAGAAAGCTCGTGCCATTGAGGAGGTAAGGATACCGCATCAAGCATTGCTATTTTATCACTAGCCACTGGAATAAGATAATAAGATAGTAAACATGGATGCTACAGGGCAGTGGTGGCGTAGTGGTTAAGGAACCTGCCTAGCATGCAAGTAGCCTGGAAAATTGTGGGTTTGAATCCTGGCTGCCACTGTTGTGCCCTTGAGCAAGGCACTTAGCCCTAAGTCCTAAGCCCTGATGTAATTGGATAAAAGCGTCTGCTAAATGCGTAAATGGAAATGTAGCAGGGCTTAAATCAGCTATGCTTGGACCAGCCAAAATTCTGAATAGTGGTTTAGCTATAAGAAATAGGGGGGGAAAAAAACAATAAATAATACAATGTATGTTTGTGTTTCATTCCTGGAAAAATGCAGTGGATTTTGGTCACAACACCACACTCTCTTGGTTTTTGGGTAGTCTCTGATTCACAACACCCACTCAGCACCAATCTGCCTGGTGCCCTCTTGCCATATGTGTGTAAATGTAATGTGTGTGTGTGTGTGTGTATGTGTGTGTGTGTGCGTGTGCACTGACGCACTTAAATCCCATGAAAGTGGTTTACCTTACCTCAGCCGACTTGGTTACCAGGGAAACTGCTATCACCGTAGCGGGATAAAAGGCCATAACAAAGTAGTCTGTGGGGGCACCATAATAGTCTGACCGCCATGTGATTCTTGGCAAATTAATTCACAGTGCTGTGCGAAGAGGCCCATCCCAGAACGCGATTGACCAGGACCAGGTGTGTGTGTGCGTGTGTGCGTGCGTGCGTGTGTGTGTGTGTGCACGCACGCACATGCATGTGGGTAAGAGTGTGCGTTCACGTGTGTGTGTGTGTGTGTGTGTGTCCGTGTCCGTGTGTGTCCGTCCACCTACCGTGAAGGGATGAGGGGGATGTGTGTTTGGTTGCTGGAGACAGGAGCCATGACACTGGCACCAGAGAAAGGGAAAGCATGCACTAATCACTCTTCAGCCCTCCTTTGGAAATGACTCCAAAACAGGCAGCGGGACCTTGATCAAAGACACAGATGAGTCTAAGCCACAGAACAATAATTGAAAATGTCAAACACACAGGCACACACACTCATACACACTCACCGGTGAAGGAGATCGTGATTAGTTGAGAGAGCTGCTTTTGTGTTTGATCTGATATGCTTCTCCTCATCTTCCCATTATCCCTGCTGAATGGGTGTTTCTGCCAGTGAAAAAAGAACAAGCCTGATAGGCTACCTGTCTGTCTGTCTGTCTGTCTGTTTGTCTGTCTGTTTGTCTGTTGCTGTCTGTCTGTTTGTCTGTCTGTCTGCCTGTCTGCCTGTCTGTCTGTCTGTCTGTCT
>PYXC01001488.1:3062500-3102500 GCA_015244755.2 Tenualosa ilisha
CCCTCTGTCTTTCACACCATCTTTTTTTTCTTTCTTTCTTTCTTTTACGCTCTTGTTCTCTTGCTTGCTTCCTTTCTTTCACTCTTTCTTTCCTTTCTTCTGTTCTGTCTCTTTTTATTTCTTTTTTTTCCTAACCCGTCTCCGTGTCTATCACTTCTGTATTCTGTGCCATCTGGCTAAATTTGGGCCATGTTTGGCCCTGTGTGCTTTCTGAGTGTGAGCTTTGTCCCTGCTAGGCTTCCGTCCCCAAGACGGAATACTTTTGCTGGATACATATTTGGGCTGATGCATTAACCTCCAGCATTTTGGCAATTTGTCTTTCTGTTTCTTTTTCTCTCCAACTCACTCTCTCTTTCTCTCTCTCTCTCTCTCTCTCCTCTCTCTCTCTCTCTCTCTGTCTCTCTCCCTCCACCCATCTCTCTCTTTCTCCCTTTCTCCCTCCCTCTGTTCCCATGCAGCCCAAGAGATGGAGACTCATTCGTTCTGGGTTTTATTTCGGTCCTTCTCAATCAGTCACTTGTGAGACTTCCTGACCCAGGTTGTTGTGTTGTGAGAACTGTCCTAGTTTGAACCACTGATGGACTTTCTCCCCTCCTCCCCCCACCCCCCTCGATGTGTGTATTTGTAGTTCCCAGAGTGAGGAAGATGAGAAGAGGAGGAGGAAGAGGCCCCCATCCTCACTGATGAAGAGATGAACAAGCTGGGAGCCAAACTAGTCAAGGCAGAGATAATGGGAAACACGGTGAGACCCATAAACACTCTTGAAGCTGAGTTGAGCTTGGAGCTGGGGATGGGGATGGTCAGTACTGCCTGCAGAGGACCCTTATTGATTGCTTATAGGAGTTCCTATGTCATGCAAAGCTAAATTTGATTATATTTAGCTGAATTCCAAACATGAGATTGGCTGAATTCCATTGTCTCTTCAAAGGCCTAAGTCCTGAACCCTCAAAGGCTTCATGATTGGCTGATTTATGCCAGATAAGTCTTTGAGGGTTTAGGGGTCAGGGTTTGGGTTCGAGTGAATATCAGGATTCAGCCAATGGATATGTTGATGTTTCTCAGCAGATGCTTTTTCCTAAAGTGATGTACGAATGACAAAGTTTTATGTGTGTTTGTGTGTGAATTCACTTCACTCCAAGGACGTAAGAGGACGAATCCTCTCTGCGTTGCCGCCGCATGGGCAGTGATTGTGTCAGTCAGCGGGGTTATTTGTGTAGTGCTTTGTGGTCTGCCATTGCTGCTGTGCTCTTAAGAGCTCCATCAAAATGCAATGCCCAGATAAGATGGGCTCTTTTATTGCACTGCCTGACAATAAGGAGTCAGAGCACATCCCAGTCACTTACAGGAGGCAGAGCGGGAAGGGCTTTGCCCAGCACGACAGCTGGTCTTAAGTATGTGTTTGTGTGTGTGTGTGTTTACTACAAAGGAGAATTAATGAAGAACCAAGTTTGTTCTGTTGCCCGCAGAAGAGCATTATCTGTTTTCATTAAAATATTTACTTAATGGGTAGATGTGTTTGTGTGTGTGTGTGTGTGTGAGTGAGGTGTGTGTGTGTGTGTGTGTGTGTGTGTGTGTGAGTGAGAGTGTGTGTGAGAGAGAGAGCTTAGGGACATGCACATCCTTGTGGACATCCATCTGTTTGACTGTATGTTTTGGTCCCGGTCACACCATTCTCTTGTCCAGACGTCCGGTCTCGACATTGACCAGATCGAGGTCCTCCGAGCTGTTTTCTGTCCCGAAAAGAAATATGCCACTAGTTGAAAGCTCCCATCTCTTCTTTCAGCGTTCTCTGCTTCTTTTCCATATCGGTCATGTCATCTTTGCATTTACTCATTGGTTTTACTCCACTGTCTGCTTCTCTGTCTCCACTTGTAAGACAAATGGCTAGACCACACACACGCACACACACACATGTATGCCATGTGACTCGGATAGTCTCACTGAGCCATCTTCAGGCTCTTCCTTTATGCTCTAGCACTAGACCACACACACACACACGTATTCAATGTGACTTTAGCACTAGACCACACACACACACACACACACACACACACACGTATTCCATGTGACTTTAGCACTAGACCACACACGTGCGCGCACACACACACAAACACCAACCAACCACATCTATATCCTTACTGAACCTCTGTGTACACTGTGTGTGTGTGTGTGTGTGTGTGTGTGTGTGTGTGTGTGTGTGTGTGTGTGTGTGTGTGTGTTTATTTCTATAGGCCCTGGCTGACAAAATCAAAGCGCAGTTGGAGGCGGCTCGTAAAGCCAAGGAGAGGCGAGCGCAGAGAGCATCAGGACAGCAGCCCAGTAAACCCCAGGTCAATGTGAGTGATGGGCCACATACCTTCATATCAGCACCTAGTCATGTAGAAATGGATGGATGTATTTATGTTTATCATTGGTGAATTTTTTTGACAGAAACCCAGAGGCATGTTTAAGGATTTTTAACCCCCGTAATGTTGCTTGGATTTTGAAAGCGTGTTTGGTGGAGCGGTGGTTATGATGCTCGATTGACAGTCGGGCAACCTGGGTTCGATTCCCAAACCCCCACGTTGCGAATTTGAGTTCGCGTCTGCCAAATACCATCCAGCTTTATCTCACTTTACTTTCAATTTTCATGTTAACCCTCAGTAGGTTCCTCAGAGGAAGCGTATGAGGAATGTGTCTGTCTTGTCCTGGTCGGACTGCTCTTAAGTCCACCCTCCCTGTATTAAATACCACAGTCTTGGATGCACTTCTGTTGAGGGAGATTTATGACTGCCCTTCTTGCAGCTATTGCTGTGAGAAACAGAAACTTTTCTCGGCTCTTTGCAGATTTATGATGGGTGTCGGGCTTAACATGGGTTGTATATGGCCTTATCCAAACACACTGCCATCATTTTTACTGCTAATTTTCGCAAGCTGCTGAAATGAAATCGGCTGTTACCTTATCAATCTTTCCCTAGAATAAAACAAATGGGGGGAGAAAAAAAAAAGGCCTTTGCTGAATAGCTACGCCTTTGTTGTAATGGATGTAGATTCCCGGCGTCGCTACCAATTCAGGGAAGAAGGCCTCACCGTGAAGGTTGGTTTTATCGCCCTCATCTTGCTTGCATGGGTCATTGCACACGTCTGTCGTTAGTTGCCGACAACAGGCACATTCGCCGCGTCTGGCTGTAATTAGAGGAAGACTTATTACTTGGCATAAAAGTCTGGATATTTTATAACGCCAGATGTGGCATTGCCTTCTATGGAGCTGGCTGTCTGGTAGGATGCAGCAGCGATCGGAAGGGTGATGGATGGGCCTGTGGAGTTGTTGCAGTTTGGTTCGCGAACGCGCAACGTACGGTCATAATTAACCGCATGTGTAAACATGTAGGCACTGGGACAGCGGAAGAGTGCGTTGGCAGTGCAGGGAAAGGCTGTGGCCACTGCTGCTGCTTTGGCTTCAGTCGGCACCATGTGCAGTTTACACAGCAGACACAGAGAAGCACTCAATAAGTATGACTTACTTTTTATTATGAACACCGGTAGCACTTTTTTTTTTTTTTTTTTTTTTTTTTTAACTCCCTGATTTTTAGTGAACAGTTCCCTGGACATCATCCACAACATCCACAACTTGGCGTGCATGTAACCCCACTGACAAAGAATAACAGCCCCACCACCACCACCACCTCCCCCACCCAAGATTAGGGCATTTTTCTGGCATTTTGTTGGTGTCAAGGTGCCTGATTACCCATGCGCTCATTAGTGGTGTAGCGCCAACTAGAGACGGATACAAATGCAAAAACAAGATGTTGCATCGTTCAGAGATTTCAGACTGTGTATGTTGTTTTGTTGTATTGTTACACTATTACTGAATAACTAAGAAGAGGAAATGTAAGACCTGAGGTTTACAAAGAGAGTAGAGGATGGACAGATTTTGCGAGGCATGACTTACAGTCTACAAGGGAATACTTTACATTCTTTGCCTAGCGCGAGGCGACGCCACGCGGCGGGCATTTCATGTGCCACTTTGCGGTACATCCAGTTAGAAAAGGGACAGTCTAAGAACACTGAACACATACCTCAGCTAAATTTAGACTCAGCTGCACTCTCTCATCTTTGATTGTGGAGGTAAATTGTGAGGTTGATATTTATGGTGTCTCTGTGCACTTGTGCTGTTAGCGCAACTTGCCCTTAAATTCGGCTTGAGAATTATGCCCCTATGTGGCTGCTGGCCCGGATCTCCTCTTGGAAACTTAAACCAGAGAACCGTTCCTCTTCTCCTTTTTTCTTCTGGAAACTTCCAAACAGGCGCACCTGAGCACCTGCGAGTGACGTGCGGCTGACGGCCTGAATGACTTGGGAATGGTTAGTGTTTCCCATCTCCCCATTTGTCCGGGTGCTCTGTTCGCTCGCTCTGTTTGTCAGGTGGAAGTCCTTCTAGAAGAATTTGGATGAGGAATGAGGGAGGACACAACTCTCACTTTCAGAGGGGTTTTAGGTTGTTGTAAGGACATTCTCCCATCTATTTACTTGTTGGCAAGTTACATAAATATTTCTTTTTCATTCATATTTCAGTTTCCTTGTGTTTTTTTTTTTTTTTTTTTTTTTTTTTGCATAGGATGTGTACAGAGTAGAGGGCATGTCAGTTTAACTGAGTTCCAATTCAGAGTCCTATCATGCGCTGATGTACTGCTACTTATTACATTGGATCAGCTTTCTTTTTTCAAAATCACAAATCTTCTTCACATATCCTGCATTATTATTTTGTTCTTGCTCATTCCTTTTTTAGTTTGTTTAATATGATTTCTCTGTTGATTTGTGTGGCCCATGACTAATTTTATCTTTATTTATGTTCTGCAGGTGTCTGGTGGATCTCAAGAGCCGGAGCAGGTGGTTCTCTTCAGAACTGACCAGTCGGGCCGTGCTTGGCCTGTTAATGCTCCCTCAGAACCCATGGAGCCCAGAGAAGGACGCAGGAAGAAGAAAGCGGTAATGCGCCCACACACACACACACACACACACACACACACACACACTCCAACTCCAACACAGCGCAGCACAGCACAGAGCACAGCAAATACATTTCAGATGAAGTGCTGAAGGATAAAGTTAAGACGGGGCTCAAAGTTTCTTCAAGGACTCAGATTAGCAGGGGTATCCAGTGTCATCGACTGCCTTCATAGGCCTCCATGTGTACGCGTAGGCTTAGCTATGGGAAGGCCTTCTTGTGCGACTGGGATTTGTCGATTCCCACCCCTCCACCCCACATAAAAAGAAAGAAAGTGGGGGGAAAAAGTGGAATGTTAAGTGCCCATAGTTTGTGAGGCACTTGGAATGTTGCTGATCCGTGAGGATCTTCTGTAGAGAGATACAGCCCCCCTCCTCCTCCTCCTCCATCACTGGGAGTCTCTAAGCGCTGCAGGCTTGTGGACTGGTGGCGCTTGCTTTTAAAATAAGCAGTCGGGGCTTCACCTCCGATAACAAAAAGGCCTTTGTGTAGTTGTCCATTCGGGTGCCCTCCAGCAACAAGCAACTGCTTGGATGGAGATCCCATCACCTAGGCCCTCTGGCCTCTTCTCTTAGACAGACCCGTCTTCTTAGATCTCACCTCTTGGTGGCTATGCAGATCCTACTGTATTTCATCTTTGCCCTCGCTGTTGATCCTAACGTGTCAGTGAGTGAAGTAATCGCTTCATTATGGCCAGGTCTTCTCACATGTTCCAACGACCTCTTTTAACTCCTCTCTCTCCCTCCATTCTCCCTTCTTTTTTTCTTCCTTTTCCTTCCTTTTCTTTCACTATCTCACACACGCACATCCACTCCCCATTCTGACAGCCATGGGAACCAAGGGCCACACTCCAGGTTACACTCCCATGAGGAGCAGGATGAGGTCAGGGCACCTCACTCAAAGACTTCCCTCTGGTTCCCAGAGATCATGTTGGAAGGGGGGGGGGGGGGGGGGGGGCGTGTGGAACTTGACTTGAGATGGTGTGACTGAGTGGCGCTCACTGTGCTGTGTAGACACATACACACACACACACACACACACGCACGCACACAGATCTACCCAGACAGGCACATAAACCCAGTCCAGATTAATTCTTTTTATTTCAGCCCGACTCTCAGATCAGTGCCCATCTGTTAAAGCTTTTAATGTGTTTATGAAGTGGCACAGATAGTGGGAAAGATTAGAGCCTCTTAGTGCACTCTCTCTGTCTGTCTCTCCATCTCTCTTCTCTCGCTCTCTCGATCTCTCCATCACTCTTCCTCCCTCTCTCCCTCTCTTTCCCTCTTTCTCTCCTACACTTTTTGGCACTCCCCTCCCCCTCCATTCTCTCTCTCCACTTTCCCTCTCTCTGTTCTCTCACTCATCTGTCCATTCTTTTAATCCTCACATGAATCGCTCGTTTTTCCCCACCCTGGCAATTGCTACTCCAGGTTACTGAGGCTGATTGATGCTTTGTGTTTCAAGGGTCGTTGTGAATAGCCGTCGAATCACAATGAGTTAATGTACGTTTTGTAATTGAAACAGCTATTCAGGATTACCCAAAACGCCCGCAATGATTGCACGGCCATATGATGCATCACTGAACAGATTCATTTGTAAAGTGTAAAGTAATCCTCAACAAGTTTTAGTGGCTTTTGGTATATAATTGCCATAGAGCCACAGAAGCAAGCAACTGTAAGGACGTGAGATCTTGTACTTGTAGAGAGCTTGAGTACTTGTAGAGAGCCTTTTTGCCAAGTCTTTAAAACTGCATTATGCAGGAGTTGGTCATTTCTTCAAATTGATTAAGATGATGTATATTAGTATATGAGTAGGACATGATGTATGAACACAGTAAACTGTTTCCCTTTCACTACCCATTAGCTAGTCTCCCTAATATTGCTGTTCTCTAAGGTGGGCCGATATCATTCAAAAGAGCCTAAAAGACAATAGACAATAGCATAGCATACTACCTTGAGTTTCAGTTGCAACTACTGGTGTTGTTTTTAAGTTTTTTTTTACTCCATGCCTTTTTGGGTAGTTAGGTATGCTAGACCAAAAGCCGTGTTAACATACACACACTGATAAAGAGTTTAAAGGCATCACAGCTGTGCCACATGTCTTTAGTTACTGGTGCGGCCACAAGATTGCCTGATGTTCCTCCCGTTCCTTCCTCCTCACTCTTCTCCTGTTCTTCAGATCGAGACCCACCGTGACGGGGAGCGAGTGCGTTATTTCCATGACGACGATGGCATGGACCTGCAGGAGATGGTGAGGAGGGAGAAGATGAGCTCAGCCGAGGATCAGAACGCTCTCTACTCGCGCATGGCCGCCAAGGTGACACACACACACACACACACACACACACACACACACACACACCCATATGCTTTTTGTTGTTCTCACTTAATTCTTGATGTTCACTCAAGTGTTTGATAGATACATTATTTAGTATATTTTTAGGTGAAGCTAGACACATGCTGGCAGTGACTACATATTGTCAGTTAATGAAGAATTTTAATACATAGAGGGTAATCTGTATAATACCCATGAAAGGCTTATTTTCAACATTGCAGTCATTTTTTTCCTGAAACAAAAAAAGCTCCTGACTGCTGACTTTAGATATGCCTTTGACTTAAGCACAACTTTGTCACTTTCCTCAAACAAACCTGAAGAGTTATTGCAACCCGTTAACTTTTAACTTTTTGAATCATCCAGGAATAAGTCCCACTTATTTTTCCTTTGCTAAAAGGTTTCTCTGCTAACAAAAACACCAGCCTGATCCTGGATAAGAGGTCCATGACCCCTGCTTGTTTTAAGCCTCATAAAGCAATCCTATATCATTTTTTGGCACGAGTTAAAGCTTGTGGCAGCGGTGCGCTGTTTTCAGATATACTACGTTTACGTTTGACATGTGAGGACGTAAATTGCATAGAGAGCCAGGTGCATCGCTCCTCACGCACGACCTGTGCCGCGTGCAGTTCAAGCTCGTAAAATCCTCCTCTCATCAAAACATGCACTGCAGCAGAGCTACTCTTGTAAGCTGTAGGACAAAAAAAAAATGCCCCACAATGCACTATCCAGATAAATAAAAAATATGAAACATATATTTTTAAATCAATCCAAATCAGCCGATGATCAGTGTGCTTTTATCGTTTCATCACGTCTGCTACTGCTGGGTATCAAATGTGTACCTCTAGCTAAGATACCTTGTAGTAATTAAGATGGAGGAGGAACGTTGTTTCTGTAAGCTACTCACTTGGTTCACCTGTGTGTCATGCTACTCATTGCTTTCAAGAAGCTCTTCACATCAGACCTGATAACCTTCGTAATGCCACTTGAGCTGCACCTGTGTTGAGCACCAGGGCTGAGCTCCTGATTGAGGCACTACATGTGTCTATCCCTTTTCTAGGGCCCATACTATGAAGCAAGGTTACTGGTTAACCCGGGTAACTTTGTGAGTTACCACTGATCTCCAAAAGAACCCTCCATTGAGCATCAGTTATTTCTGAAGTGACATGTTTTTAGATCAGCGGTTACTCCAGAAGTTACCCAGTTTAGCCAGTAAGTGGCTTCGTAGTATACCCCCCTGGGGCTCTGTTCATCTTGGGCCCATTCCCAAACAATGCCAGAGGGAGAGGGCGAGGGGGAAAGAGAGAGGGAGACAGACAGACAGACACTTTTGACTTTGGACATCAGAGGACCATCAACAACTGCAAAAATCGGACCTTTTTCTATACACCATTTCTATACGAGAGGGAGGGAGGGGGAAGCCTCAGGGGAGCACTACACATCAGACATATCAGACATCCTTGGATGAACACACCTGAGCCCTGGGTCACTCTAGGCAGCTGCACCCCATGGGCCATTAGCCAGATGTCAGAAACCCTCTCCAGAAAACTTTAGACTGTCTCACCTGAGTACCCAGCAGCTTATACCTGCAGCTCTTCAAAGTTGCCCATCTGTAAGTGAGTATCCAAGAAAAGTCAAGAGAAAATGAGCAAAGGAACAACAATGAAGGAGAGATGAAGAAAAAGGGAAGAAAAAAGAAGAGGGATTAAGATTAAAGGAGAAATCCAGTGTGAATCCATCCAAAAGTCCTGTTGTTCAAGGTCACCAAGTGCTGTTAGTTGGGAAAAAATAGAGAAAATTTGACGCAACATAGCACTGCATAGATGCAAATAGCGAATCGACAGCTAAGACTAGCTGAATGGGGCACAGAAACTCACTCAGTTTCATTTTGCTATGCCCCATTAAGTTAACGTTAGTTATCGGTTTCGCTATTCAGTCTATGTTGTATCAAATTTTCTGGTTCTTTTTCCTACAGACAGCACAACAGGACTACTGACAGTGATTCACACTGGATTTCCCCTTTAAGGGTGGGAGGATTAGATGAGATTAGATCAACTTTCTTGTTTCACGTTTTTCATGAAGTTTCCTTGCAAGTTCTGCTTGTGGAAAGTTATACATGTCTTTAGAGGAATTACCAGCATATCAATCTCTTGCAGCTGGTGTTTAGACTTTCATGTGCAGGCACGCTATGAGAAAGTAATTACACATCTTCTTTTTTTTTTGTTCCCCTTTTATCTCGACCTGCTTTTGATTTATATTCACTTTAAAAAGCAGGAATGGGATGTAGATGTTTTGTGTACAAGTCGGTGGAGAACATGAAATTGGACTTTGAGGTTTAAAGAGGGCAGAGGCACCTGGCCTTGGGCCCATTATATCCCCTGTACGGATCTGCCTTGACACATTTGCTGTGTTGGAGTCTCTGTGTGAGATATATCAAGGTAAGGACAGATCCGAGGGGAGGGAGTTCCTCTCAGGCATCACTCTGGGACGAATAACTGACGGGGGGCAGAGAAGGAGAGAGAGAGAGAGAGAGAGAGAGAAAATCTGTGACCTAGATAAAGCGGCTGTGGGAAAAAGGTACAGAGGCACTCTCCACAGCCATGTCTCTCATGTCTTCAATCCTGTCAGAGTGTGTAATGTTGATGGTTGTGGACATTTGGGCATTTAGTGCTGCAGAGCATTCACACACACATACACACACACACACACACCCTTTAGACAGTCTCCCGAGAACTTGTTGTTGTGCCCATGCCAGTTCAGACATCTAGCGGGCCTAGATATAGCGCCCTCCACCCACACGTTCCCATTCACACAGGCAGAAACACACACATACAGTTCACTCTTTCAAATTCATGCACTGCTTCAGATACCCATGGAGATGCACTAATTCCTCTAATCCACCTCCTCTTTACATATGAATGGAAACAGATCAACACACACACACACACACCCTTGCTTGCATAATAGACACAGCTGGTGCAGTGTGTTAGGTCTCTCGCTCAGCTCTTTCTGTGCACCTGGAGTCCTTAGATTCAAGTGCTGTAATCAGTTGCCTGAACACACACACAGATACATTCACACACATGCACAGTACATTCAGAATTCATACAGTCTTTAGTTTGTTTGTGTGCCTTTGCAGTATTGTATGTATGTATGTATGTATGTATGTATGTATGTATGTATGTATGTATGTATGTATGTATGTATGAGTATTTTAGCTTTGCAGGTTTACACACATGCACACACTACCCTACATTTTTCTCTCTACACACACACACACACACACACACACGCGCAATCCACTAAGGTGAAATTGAATTTCTGAACGCCTCCTAATCTTCCCGCATTGTGCGCCTATTAGAGGGGAGCAGGAGCCCAGGATGGGGCTCATTTGTCAGTGTAGCACTGACCGTGCCCCAGTGGACTCTGGGTAATAAGCAGCTGCTCGCCAACGGAAACCGCACCAAGGCACCTCATCGCTCACCTCGCCGCCCAACCGCCGCTGTCCAACATGTCCCGTGTGGGAGCTGTAGCCTCGCCGCCACCATCGCCGTTGCCACCAGGTGGTTGGAAAGCCGAGGTCTTTATGCCGGCTGCGACAGGCGGTTTTAACCAGCTTACCACCGCAGTGGGACTCAGTTCTGCTCTGTTTCAGAGAGCCGTTGTCGCTCGTCTCTCAAGCACTCACACCAACTGTTTAGGAACCCAATCTGGCTCTCTCATTGCCTGGGTCCAACATTTAGGGAGTGTGGCATGGGCAGACTGTGTGTGTGTGTGTGTGTGTCTTTGTGTATGTGTGTGTAAGAGGGAGAGAGAAAGAGGGTCATAATGTGTGTGTGTGTGTGTGTGTCAGAGAGAGAGAGAGTGATGGCATGCGAGAGGATGGCTGCCTGTTTTGGCCGTTACTGGCATGAATGGCGGCCGGCGCTACCCATCTGCCGATATCAAAGTGTAGTTGCATCAGAGCGGCCATTTCGCCTTGTGGGTGCAATGGACCAAAATGGCCTCATTATATTTGCGGTATCTGATCATCAATTGAAGCGCTGTTTCCTCCACGCCCAAGTGCTTGAGCAACAGACTGAGAGCACAGATGGGAATCGCAATGGACTTTTGTGTGTGTGTGTGTGTGTGAGAGAGAGAGAGAGTGGCAGTATTTATCTCTTCTTGCTCCTAGGCCTTGGAAGTATGTTTCTCTGTCTGAGAATCTGTTCTCCTTTTGTCTCTTTATCGCCATTTGTCTATGGCCATTTATTTTTCCCTCACTCCACACACACACACACACACACACACACACACACACACACACAATGTAAGACAGAGAGAGAAAGCACACCCTGTAGCTTTCAGCAATTTCACAGACATTAATGTGTCTAATTTGTGAAGATCCTCTTGGAGTGCAGTTCTCTTTGGCGAAGTTCAGAGAGAGATGGAGGGAGCGAGGAGAGGAAGAGGAGAGGAGAGGAAGGGGCCCCGGAACGGCATTATTAATAAACTCGCAAAAGACGTCAGCGTTGCCATGGCAATGCCAAATGAAAGCGACAAACGTTACACCTTTTTCGCTTTGTGCCATGCCAGCACTGTGCAGCTCCGCAACAGGTCTACAGCCAGCAGGCACTATAAATACTACACTGGTTACCATGACACATTGTCTATAAATATGAAGATGTTTATTTATTTATTTATTTGTTTATTTCATGTGTATGTTATACAGTCATGCATTGACCATAAAGCTGAATAGCGAATGTAAACTGAATTGCCCCGTAATCAATAGCCAGTCTCTGGCTCGTGGGTGGAGTGGTGAGAACTGGAAATTCTGCAGATCCAGAATGTGTGTGTGTGTGTGTGTGTGTGTGTGTGTGTGTGTGTGTGTGTGTCTGTGTGTGATTTGGGTTCAGAGAGCTATAGTATCATTTTAAACCCAGACACACACTATATATACATGTGCAAGAGCAAGTGAGAGAAGCAGTTAGGGAGTTAGTGTCTATAGAGTGTTAGGGAGTTAGTGTCTATTGAGTGTTAGGGAGTTAGTGTCTATTGAGTGTTAGGGAGTTAGTGTCTATAGAGTGTTAGGGAGTTAGTGTCTATTGAGTGTTGGGGAGTTAGTGTCTATTGAGTGTTGGGGAGTTAGTGTCTATAGAGTGTTGAGGAGTTAGTGTCTATAGAGTGTTAGGGAGTTAGTGTCTATAGAGTGTTAGGGAGTTAGTGTCTATAGAGTCTGTGTGTGTCCTCTGTGATGGTATGCCAGAATTCCTTTACAGTTTAGGCTTGCATTGTTATTTGTAAGGAAGACGGCAAGAACAACTTTTTTTTTTTTTTTAGATACGAGAGAGAGAACACAGCAAAAAGAAAGACAGACAGACAGACCGACCTGTGGTCATGTGATTGGACTGCAGCTGAGTATTTAAGTGTTTTCTGCCACTGTTCAGAGCTCACTATGTGGGGATTTTGGAGGAGTGGGCAGTAACCACAATCAGGAAGTGCTTAGTGTGATAACCAGGGTGTTTGTGTGTGTGTGTGTGTGTGTGTCTGTGTATGATTTGGGTTCACTGTGTGTGTGTGTTGGGGGGAGGGGTGCTTCCAATCAACCAGCCAGCGATTGGAGCTACAAGGCATGCTGGGATAACTAGCAATCTACTTTTAATTGGTTGATATTCCTCATTATCTGTCCTCATGAATAATTCATGACCATTAGAACAAGACAGACGAATAGCATCTCTTCGTTTGTAGTCCATTCTTTCAGCTTGGCTGAGTCTCGATTTCGATTAGATTTTTTGAGCCGTTACTGAAATTAGCATTGATCAAAGGCCTCTATCAGGACAGTTATGGGTAGTGTAGTTTTAAGGGGATTTACGTCACTTTGCCCGTAGACCGTGTCTGATTGCCATAATTGTTGATTTTTGTGCACCTTCCTCTGTGGTGTATAAATGCAGTCCTGGTTGCTTTTTGCAGGTTATGCAGGCCATTATTCATTTGGGACCTTTTAAACTCCTACTTCCCGTCACTTCTCTCTCCAAGCCTCTTTTCTCCTGTTTTCACACTCCTACACATGAACGTCCCTCTGATGCCCCCCCCCCCCCCCCAACCTCGTCTCCCATGTACCTTCACCTCCCTTGCCCCCACTAGTTCTCTGCACCCCCCTCCCCCTCATTCTCACCATTTCTTCTTTCTTTTCCTTTCTTCCATTTGGTCTTATCTTCTCTTTACCCCCCCCCCCCCTCTCTCTCACACACACACACACACACAATTATCTTCCCTCCTCCACTTCCATAGTCAGCCATGCCAGGCTGAGAAGACACACCTCCCATGGCTCATTCAGTTACCATGGACACCACACACACACACACACACACACACACACACTCGTCTGTCATTAACTCTGTTATTTATCAGTCCAGTGGCCCTTTCTTCCCTTGTCTCTATGTGCCCCGCCCTCCTGCCCCCTCTCCTCTCCCCACCTCATCCCCTTGTGTATCAAATCCATCCAGACCCGCCGCAGGTATTGATCTGCCCCAAGTCCAGTTTGCACACACCAGTAGCCCACAGCCCACAGCCTGTAGCCCGCATTTATGTAATAATCATCACTTAGCAACCTACTGACCCCTGGGCAGTTTGCCAAGCCTCGTGTGCCAGTCATTCCTGCGCTGCCTGCCAGCGTGTTTGTGTCAGACGTTTCCATAACACGGGACGTATAGCCGACATTTGAAAACGACTCTGCCATTATAGCCATGAGATACTGGCAGTGCACAAGATACCCCAACGTACATCATCTGAATTCTATTATTTACTTAGGACAGTTGTGTTAGCATTGACATTTATGCATTTAGCAGATGCTTTTATTCAAAGCGACTTACATTTGTTAACTATCAACTACATTAGGGCCAGTTTCCCTTAGAGCGACTTAGGGTTAAGTGCCTTGCTTAAGGGCACAACGTTGGCAGCCGGGATTCGAACCCACAGTTTCGAGGCTACTAGCATGCTAGTCATGTTCCCTAACCACCACGGCACCACCACCTTTTGCTGAACCTCAGAAGTGCGTCACATGATCTTTAACATATGAACATCTAAAGACATTAACGACCTGTTTCCTGTGGCAGATGATGGGCAAGCAGGATGGGGACAACTACACTCTGGACGATATGTTTGTGTCCAGCGCAGCGCAGCGGGAGCGCTCGGGCCAGGACGAGGAGCGCCAGCGCAGCAAGGCCATCCAGGAGCACCGGAGACTGGCCGCCCGCATGGACAAGTGCCGTTACTGCTTCGACAACCCCGAGCTGCCCAAACACCTCATCGTCGCCATTGGGGCTAAGGTGAGAGTGAGAGTGTTTGTTTGTGTGTGTGTGTGTGTGTGTGTGTGTGTGTGTGTGTGTGTGTAAAGGTCAATTTATTCTCGTCCTACTCACTCGCACACATGCAAGCCCACACACAGACCCTCAACATGCTCTATGAGGGCTGTAGGATATCTCCCCAATTTTCTACTATCTGTCGAAACGACACAGACTCAATGGATAGAGGCAGCGTATGATTGGTCGGGTCGCTTTGTTTCGGCTTCTTGCTACCCACCGTAGGTATAGTTAGCAACATGTTAGTTCCCAGTGCAAGCTTGGTAAATAATCTCAGAAGTTGTTTTGGATACAGTGGAGAGATGTTCCAATTCTACTGTGCCTATATTTCAATAAAGTTTTGAAATCAGCACTTCAGCAGCAGGCATTACTTTTTAGACGGTACACGGACACACATTGGAAAACTGTGAAACGTAAACCTCTCTGTGAATACAACTGTGTGTCTGCATATTGACAGAGTTGCATGAACATAAATTAGGCTTAAGAGGAGGAAGGCCAGGTAACATCATTGTCTTCATTCCCTACACTTATGTGGGGTTAAGATGCATATCCTACGTTTTGGAGAATATGCTGTAAGAGCATTGATTCATACAGTTGTTGTCATAGTGGTTCCATTAAATGTGCCATTTGAGCTCCGCCATTAAAGGAGGTGAGGAGACAGCAGAGGCATTCCTCCTTGTGCTCCAGTGCAATGGAAGGAGAGAAGCCCTACTTCTCATTCAGGACACCAGGGAGAAGGTGATAAGAGGCTGCTGTGTGAAAAAAGAAACAAGGAGAGTGAAAGGAGAGAGAGAGAGAGAGAGAAAGTGACGCCTTTCCCCTCCAACTCGTCTTCTCCACGGGGGAGCCGGGGCAGCATGAGGAGGAGGGCTGCTATAGCCCTCTGGTAGCGGTTTCTAGACATGCCAAAAACTGTACTCTCATCCCACTAACAACAGTATTACTGAAAGGAAAGACAGAGTAGGCTAACGCTAATGCATTGGGGGACCTACTGTGAGTTGAGTATGGCTTTGCCTTCATTGGGCTGTTCCTGACAGGGATCTGCCAACCGTAAGCAGCTCTTATAAGCCCACCGCCATAATCATATATCTCATGTCCTCACCTATCATGGAGGATATGGACTATAATGACAGACTAGTGTCGGAGCCAAACACTGAGGAATGATTCAGATACAGCCGTAGATCAGAGTCCAGGGAAGCTGTGCTGTAGACCTTGTCAAGAACATTGCTTGAACGTTCTATTCCGTTCCCAAACTACTTCTCTCCGTGTATCCATCACATCAAACAGCCAAATGGAATGTTTAAACAGAAAGCCTGTTGGAAGAGCTTTGACGCTAATGATCAGTCTCTCTTGAAATGGTCTATTGAGGGATGTCTTTTTATTGTTCAGGGCCCATTGGCCTGTCCCACTGTTTTAGTCTGCTAGTAGAGTCTAGTGGTTTAGTCTTCATGACCAGAGAGCAACAGACGGAGGAGGGTGATGAGGTTCCGTCTATTCTGTTTCCGTTTGTGGACTAGGACCATTTGTACCGGCCAAGTGTGGAAGAATATGACCAAATCGAGAGCAAATATAAAAAAAAAAAAAAAGTACAAAATATTGACATTTTGCTGCTACATACTTTGTTTTTGTGTGCGTGCGTGCGTGCGTGTGTGTGTGTGACCCATATGACCTCTTCCCCCAGGTGTACCTGTGTCTACCCAACATGGTGTCTCTGACAGAGGGCCACTGCATCATCGCTCCTCTGCATCACCACTGTGCGGCCACTGCTCTGGATGAAGACGTGTGGACAGAGATGCAGGTCTGCCTCAAAGCCTCTCAAGCCTCTCGGGCCTCTCTCTCAAGCTCTTTCACTCATCCATACACACACTCGAACACGGACTCAACTTATGGGAAAGCCATCATCCCACTCTGTTCATTACATTCATTCTGTGTTTACTCACCAGTCCCGCAGTACAGGGCTGTTGGGGATTATGGAGGCAGGCTGCCTCACAGGGAGAGCTAACTCCCACAGGTCCGGTCTGCCCAATATAAACTACAATACGGTTATGAAAAAAAAAACATCCCAAAAAGGATTTTTTTCATGTGTATTTTCACCTGTGAGGTTAACATTTTATGAAATGGCAAATAATCGCAACCCCATCTCAACCCTAACCTTGGACCAGATGTTCACCTATCAGCAGATTAGGGTTTTTTTCCTGTCTTCTAGAGTGCATTTGAGAACTATTTGAAATTTGGCACGAGGGATATTGACAAATAATTACAGCCTCTCTCTCTATTGTCTTTCTCTCTCGCTCTGTCTCTGTCTTTGTCTCTCCCTCTTGTCCTCACTCACCCCATCTCTCTCTCTCTCCCTCTCTCCCCCCCTCCTTCACCCCTGTAATTCGTCTGTGCAAGGCAGCGTGCGTTTGTTTGCCTCTCTTTATCGGAGGCTTGTCCTTCATTAGGCTAATTAGATGGTTGCACAGTGCCGAATCATGTGCTTGGATATTAAATTCCACACAAGACAATGGAGCAGAAGCCCCAGTTTAATTACCATGCCAGGCCTGGAGAGACAGTGCCCGGGAATCAGGAGAGCCAAGAGGCAAGATGGAGCCACCATAGCTAAGGGGCATCCGAGGGAGTGACAGCCTAGAGAGAGAGAGAGAGAGAGTTACAGGGGAGAACAGGGTTTAGGTGGAAGAAGAATCAGAGGGTGGTGATGGGGGCCGTGTTGGCAGATGTCGCTGGGCAACTTGCTGGAAGAATCACCCTGATAAAAAATTATAATCACAAGTGTTTTGATCAATATTGAAATCATTATCCATGATTATTCATTAACCTTGGAAACATTTTGCATTTATTTCACTCTAAAAACTTTTAAACTGAAAGTTTTACTTTTCCCATAATTTCCTTACATTTTCCTTTCATATCACATTCAGTTAAACATCTCAAAATAGTCTAGGCCAGAGGTCTCCAACAGGTAGCTCAGGAGCTACCAGTTGCTCGCCACCTGTTTAAGATTAGCTCTTCAAAGAGTCAAAGGAAGTGTAAATAAATCTCATAGCATAGTCACAGAAGGTATTAAACCAGCTATAATCTCTATGAAATCAAATTCAAATGGCCTGCCCTGCCTGTTAAAATGATTCTTTCCAAAGACAGAAGATATTTTTCTCCCTACAAATTTAGTGAGTGAGTGAGTGAGTGCACTGCACTACAAGTCTCTAAGATGGTGAAGTATGTAACATGTAACAAGTATGTAACAAAATCTCAGCAAAGCATCTCTGGTGCACTGAGTGTTCAGCTAATTATTTGGCATCTGCGTCTTGTTAATAAAGCACACCTCAGATAAAACTGATGAGACTCTTGCCACTGACTGACATTTGGGTGACCTGGGTTTGATTCCTGAGCCCCATGTTGCAAGTTCATGTAGCTTTAGATGAAAGCATCTGCTATTTACCAGTCAACTCTACTTTAAATTATGCTGTGTTCAGCCTCAATTTCTTTCATGTTCCCCAAACAGTGAGAGTGCTGTATGTGTATTTGTGTAAGTGCGTTGTGTCCAGATCGTAACTTGATCGTAAGACAGGGGTGCCAGACATACAGCCCAGAGCCGGATCCAGGCCTTCACATCATTTTATGTGGCCTAATTTAAAAAAAGCTTGAAAAAATTGCGATGGAAATGCATCATGCCTCCCGACAGGAAAGGAAGACAGAATGTGGTGAGGAAGTCAAAACACAGACGCATTAGGACTGTGCTGGTGATGGTCAGAAACACAAGGAAACATGCATTTTTTCACCCGTCAGTTTGTGGTCACACATGTAGACGAGGGTATACTGGCCCTCTGAGGAAAAGAGTATTGCTCATGTGGCCCGTGACAAAAATGAGTTTGACACCCCTGATGTAAGAGATTTTGAAGTCACGGTGAGTGTATCTAACCTGGAGTCTTGACTTCCCACAGATATTTCGACGAGCGCTGGTAAAGATGTTTGAGGCTCAGGACCTTGATTGTGTGTTCATGGAGACGCACATGAACCCGAAGCGACGGCTACACATGGTGTATGAGTGTGTGCCCCTGCCTAAAGAACTTGGGGACATGGCACCCATATACTTCAAGGTAGAGCCACCATTTGATGATATACACTAAATTCTCCTTAGCATGCCTTTTTAACTGTAAAAAAAAAAGTTTGGGAAGCCAGGTCAGGATTTGTTGGCTTCATTTTGTCTGGGTCGGTGATATGCATGCGCACACACACACACACACTTTGTTTCTCAGACACAACCACACACACTCACTTGCGCGCGCACACACACACACACACACACATGTACATGGATACATCATGGACACTTAGAATACCTTGTTCAGTCTTTTTTTTTTTTTCTCCACCACTCTGTGTAGAAAGCCATCATGGAGTCTGATGAGGAGTGGGCCATGAACAAAAAGGTGGTGGATCTGTCGAGGAAGGACATCCGTCAGGCGGTGAGTCTCTCATTTTCCCTCCAGGGAAGGCTACATTGCAAGAGATAACACTTTCCTAGAAGCAGAGGGCTCTTTACAACTCAAGGAAATACATGACTTTGAAAAAAAGAGCTTTTCCTTTGAAGCGTAGCTCTGAGCATAGAGTTTTTGAGGAAGCAGGAAGGGGGATTCTCTGGAAAACTCAAAAGAAACAAAATTCTCCTCACTTAGTGCACCCCGTTTTCTTAAAAGAACGGCCAGTGATTCATGTGGACGTTGACTGTTTCTTTGCTTTGTGCCCAGGTTCCCAAAGGCCTCCCGTACTTCTCTGTGGACTTTGGTCTCCAGGGCGGCTTCGCTCACGTCATTGAGAATGAGCAGAAGTTCCCTCACTACTTCGGAAAGGTCAGTTCATTCCCATCACCTGAAGACTGTGGCAGGATAGAACCGTAAAAGAGAACTCACAATTTGTAAACCTCTTTTGTTCTGTCTCTCCAGTAGAGGCTAAATGTGCTCTTAGCGTTCTCTCTCTCTGGTGCTCTCTGCGTTTTTCACCAGTAGAGCATGACAGTAATACTATACAGTTCCTGGTGTGGATTAGGTCTCACATTAAATCTACATAAAAAGGAACCTGACATTGCCCTGTTGCATTTTGCTTGTCTGCTTTTACAATGCATTTTGAGTAAGCAAGACTTTCAAGACTCTGTGTATTATGAATTCAAGTTGTGAATTCTGAATATTCATGGATGTCCTCCTTGCTCAGGAAATCCTTGGAGGTATGATGGACCTGGAGCCTCGACGCTGGAGGAAACCTATCAGGGAGAACTTCGACGACCAGCGCAAGAAAGTGCTGCAGTTTGCCCAGTGGTGGAAGCCCTTTGACTGCACCAAGACCACCGACTGAAAATCTTCAGGCACTGGGCGTGTGATAGGTCCATATAGGGGGGGTTTAGTGGACAGCAGGACTTCTAAAACTTCTATTTGGTCTCTAAAAACATTGCAAATAATTTTGTTTTATAGAATTGTCATTATAGATGTTTCACAATATATAAGATTCCCTTCAGCTAACATGATAAGATAAAAAAAATTAAAGATGTAATTTTAGAATGTTTATACTGGAGTTTCTCTGTTGATCCTCACACTCAAACACATACGCACACTCTAAACAATCTACACACTCAAATAGAGGCAAATGTTGGAGGTCAGACATATTCTCTGTATCATTTTACAACAGTTTACACCCTGGTGATGGCTTAGCTTTGAGGGCAGGATCCAGTGAATAAACCAATGTAAAAGGATACCGAATATGCATTTTGGTTTTTGTTTTAACTCAAGATTAGTATTTTGACTCGCACCCAAGCATTTTATCTTAAAAGTAGAGTGTGCCTGTTCTTCTAAAACAACTTGGGGGTCAGGGCCATATTATCACCCTGTCTAGGAGGGAGAAGAGAGAGGAGAGGAGTGGAGAAGAGAATAGAGGAGTTGAGGACAGGTGTGGTGTAATGTCTGGGACATTTCCCTGAATTGTCCTTGGGAGCTGGGGACATTCCTATTTCTTCAGTCAGTATCATTAAAATAAGTGATGTCTTAGCTTCAAAAATCAGGGACAAAGTGGGTTTTCTTGTATTTTACCAGTGATCGACCACCAAAAATGGGGACTGTCCCTGGGAATCTGTGTGGTCTGTGCACCCTAGTATGGAGGTGAAAGAGGAGCTCCATAGTCAGTTATGCCGTCCCTCACACTATATCTACCCTCTACCAGTCAGTGTTGAGTGACAAAAGCAGTACTTTCTTTAGGTCATAAATTCAGCTGAACCATGTCTTTGCACAGATATTAAGAGGCCCACACACACACCATTGTGAGCATTTAGCTAGATGCTGATGGTGTAAGTGTCCAAAGAATGGCCCCGACCTCAGGTGAATTGTCATCATCCAGTATTGGTTCTGTCATTACTGTCCTCAAATGATCCTTTTATCCTGCAGATGCTCCAGCAGGGTGAGTGTGTGTGTGTGTGTGTGTGTGTGTGTGTGTGTGTGTGTGTGGTGTGTGTGGTGTGTGTGTGTGTGTGTGTCTGAATAAACTGCATCCTGCCAAGACGGTGTGTATCTGCGTGTGTGTAGGTGTTTGAACAAGCACTCTTTCAGGTTGTGTGCGCATGCTTATGAGAATAAGCAGCAATCTGGCAGGAGGTGTGTGTGTGTACACACCACTAAGCCAGAAGTGTGTGAATGTGCAGAGCCAGAGACTGTCAGGGATAAGTCACCTCATACAGAGTGCTGAAAATAGCATTTTGCATTTTGTCTAGGGAAAGAGCACCCCAGTACCCCCCACCCCCCAAATTCCTTCACCTCACCTCTTCTCTACTCCCTGAAAAAAAGAGAAATAAAAGAGAGTTCCAAAACTCTAGTGTCGGAGCTCACCGCGCTGGTCTTTTGGCAGGCGCCTCGCGCGGCTACATACTGTGCTCTGAGCTCGCGTTAACAGACTCCAGAAGCACGTGCGACGGGCTGTTCGCAATGCAGGCTATATTTAGCGCACAGTGCATGAGATGAGCGAATGTACTTCGTGCACCACATCCCCCACCTCCACGCTCCTTCCCCCTACGTGCACCGTGAAAAAGAAAGACTTAATAGCCTTTCATACACGAGAACATATGCTCCCAACACTGAGATGAAATGGGTGGAAGGACTCAACTGATGAGAAACTAATTTGCTTGCATTTGTTCTTTGTGGCAAAGGGCAGGAACGACTGTATGAGCGCTGGAATATTTATTAAATTGAAACCCATTACCTCATTATATCTGGGAAAGCAGTTGCATCAAATTTATCTGTTCCAGTCCGGACATATGTTATTGAATGGGCCGTGTGGCTTTACACACTGTCAGTAGAAAGGACTTTAATGGCCCGTGGTATTGTATGAAATGGAGTTACGTTTTAAAAAAAAAATCTGCGCATGTCTTACCTGTTTATCTCTTATGGCGCATTGCACTGAATACGCACATTGGGTAGGTGTTGCTGCCCTAGTGGGGCAAAGAGAATCATCTCCAGGTTACATTAATGTGATTACAGTTGAGTATAGTGATGCTATCATACAGACGTTAAAGATGCACTTCCCCAATGATTTATAGACACAAGAGTGAACAGGAAGGACACTGCTTAGCGGCTGGTTGAGAACGTGTACCTGTGGTCAACACCATCCCCCTTAACACAACTCACAAATATTTCACCTCACGAAATAACTTCCTTGCGTGTGCATACACACCATAACCATATAGTCTCTTTGATATCTAAATTGTCGACACTCTAGCACCAATTTTCTCACATGTACAAAAACCCTTCATCAAATGAACAGTGCAGAAACAGCTATATTAGGAAAACTGTCAAGCAATCTGTCATTTTTTGTACCAGCGCACAGGGGACGTTGGGTACATCGCCTAGAGAATACAGTGATATGGCCGTTATGATTTTATCAGATCAGCAAACAGTGTAATCTTATCTGACTTGCCCTTGCTCCTTCCTAGCCGTTTGTTTATACAAAAAGTGAGATGCAACACTCATTTACCTTGCTAACCTTGTACTTATAACTATATGTTAACAACTAGCTTATGAAAATAAACACTGTGATTGGTACTTGTCTAATTTCAGTAGTACTGATAATCATCTGATTGATCCAGTACAAGATAAACATGTACTGTAATCATCACTGCCAATACAGCATGGGGAGTGGATACAAACACAGACAGTTCAACTTTTCCGTTTGAGGATGTCTGCTTTGGCCCCAGGAATGCTGGTTGTGTTTATGGAGAGGCCTCACATGGTGGTGGTCAGAATAGCACCCTTTCTACTGAGGGCCCCACTTGACCGGCATGGACTGCAGGAGCACGTCTCCCAAACCCCTGCAACGCAGTGATGACTTACCAGGGGTAAGTACTTGGAAAACAACAAGCGCTGATGTCTTCCACCAGCTCATAAAGAGAGAGAGAGAGAGAGAGAGCTCACGGCCTACTAGGCTCAAAAGAGCTGCAGTTAGCCGTGACTTTATCAGGTCTTCCCAGGGTAAGTACACTGCTGATTTGGCTGACGTTTTCTATTTTTTTTTGTTGCTGCTGCAGAGGTCTGAAGCCTGCCTACCTACCTACCACAGCCCTGCTCGAGGAGCCTGTCATTGCCTGCACACAAAGTCTCTTGCTTTTGCAGCTCTTGCATAACTGTCAATCAGCGCAGACGATGAGGGGTTTTGAAGTATTGCTGCTACCGTTCCCAGATCAGGGTCAGAAGGTCTTTGAGCTTGTCATCAACATGAGGCCAAATCTGCTGAAGTAAGCTGTACAATTTCGTCAAAGCCCCTATTTCACTGAGGTTGCAGATGAATGTTTTTTATATAGATAAATTAGCAAAGTTGCCCAAACAACTTTACTAGTCTTGTACAAGACCAACAGCTATGGTTTCCCTTGCCTCCCCTCCCCCCCACCCCCTCCTCTGTTTTCTTTATCCCTTTCTGTCTCATCCTCATTTTCGGTCCCATTTTCTTCTCTCCAGTCTGCAGCCTCTCTCTCACACAGACCCCCTCTATGTTCTCCTGGCTGTTGTTCTATGATGATATGGGTGGTAATGAGAGACGGTGTTATTGACTGAAGATAGGTCAGACTCATTTGATTGGACGGGGTGGGTAGGTGCTGTAGTAGCGAAGGTGGTGGAGAGGGGTGCTGTTATAACAATGTCCTCAAGGGCACCTGTGTGAATGCGCCCGCACCCCTCCCCTTCTCTCCGCAGGAGTGACTCAGCAGAGAAGCCTAACTGCCATGCCTCCATCATGGCTCCATTCATTTTAATGGCTGACAATGTCAGTATGGTCAAGTCTGTCTTGCATCCTCAACAATGACACTCTATGGTGTGTGTGTTTGTGTGTGTATGTGTGTGTGTGCGTGCAAGCTGTTTGCTTCTGAAATGATCAGCAAGCACAGGCTTAAATTGGATTCTTCAAAAGCCTGTCTGTCTATAAAGAGCAGCGGGGAGGGGTGGGGGGGAGGGGGGGAGGGGGGACGGCGCTCTTCCTCAGTTTGGCCTGCCCCCTGTCACAGGACCAGCTTCTTCTGCTGCTCACTCTGCTGAAGTGGAGTTTTTCCCTGGTGCACCAAACTAAATTTAAGGTGGTGGTTTAATGCTGATTCACTGGTGCACAGAACAGCAGACAAATTATGTATGAAGACTGAAAATTTAATCTGATTTTGTCATTTCAGTAGAGATGGCTGGTATATTTTTGGGGTGTCCTGATATTTAATGGGTGACCCCATTTGTCATATGAGTAATGTGAGCATTATCCCAAGTTGTCATTTGTCCTTTTTGCTTGACACAAGGGCAAGTTTCTTCACAATAAACAAAATAATTAATAATTGTTATAATTGCTATAATAGTTATATTTATGTTTTTTTTTATAAAGTAGCAATGGTGCGATGCACCGGGTAGGTTACTATTAGGTTGATTTGATTAGGTTTTGAAAGAATTCTCTGTTTATGCTGTTAAATCAGATTATAATACGAAAAAATGGAAAAAAAGGGCGTGATAATTTGCTCTGTAGACACGTTCTGTGGAATAACTCCAGAAGTTAAGTAGTTCTTTTCACTGATAAGTTTTTTGTAACGTTGTGTGGACAGTCATCTTTTGGGTACGTTGGTAGCCTACTTTCTAAACTCAGAACTCTTTGTACCA
Source organism: Tenualosa ilisha (assembly GCA_015244755.2). NCBI lineage: Eukaryota > Metazoa > Chordata > Actinopteri > Clupeiformes > Clupeidae > Tenualosa > Tenualosa ilisha. The sequence goes on from PYXC01001488.1 coordinate 3,087,307, forward strand.
CCAGAAAGGTCAGCATGTTTTGTTTTTGTATTGAGACCGCCGGTGCGTGACGAATTATGTAAACGTCTTCTGTTACTTATTCTTGTTTAAAGAGTAGCCTACACACGTTTGAGGAAATTATAACAGGTTACATTTCAGTTAGACGCGATTGCTACTACAGTGGCCTCCGTGGCTGGGAAAAGAAGTTTCTGTTGGCCTGGGAATTCTAGACAAAGTCCTGCATGACACATCCGTGTGACAAATGAGTGGGCAGAGAATACCTGTACTCAGACTGTGTGCAGAAGTCTATGCGTGACCTTGAGCCTTGAGTTGTTACGTCACCTAAATTGTTATTATACAGCTGGACGACCTGATAGCTGTAAACATAAAATGTTTATAGGTTCTATGGGTTGGCAAGTAGGTATATTGGACGGATTGTAGAGTACGCTGTGAAACAAGTGGCTTAAGTAGAATACAGGTTAACTCCAGATTTTCTGCAAACTTGAGGATGGTTAATGATCAAAATTGTTCTGATATTGGGCTACTACATCAGTTTAACATCCTTCAATTCAATTCTCCAGGTGTACAACCACAATTCATTTCGATGCATTATAATTTCTAGACTTTATTTTATCTTATTTTATTTGTAATTATTTTTTTGTAATGTATATAAAAAACGAAACATCCCTACAAAATGTCGTGTTTTCGAAGAGGTATTGTATTTGAACTTGGGGGTCATCCAGTCGTTTGGTATATTTAATACAAGAAAAAATCCTTAACCGCTATTCGTACTCATATTAATGATGTTTTTCGAGGTTTGCGCTTGCATTCGCTTAGGCACGCTGCAGATATATCTCTCTCTCTCGCTCTCTTTCTCTCTATTCTCTGTTTGGGATCACAGAGGAAGAACTGAGAGTTGGGGGCAGGGTTTGGCCTTAGCTAAAATAACTGATTGGCTGCTAGCTGCGATAGGGATAAAAAATGAATAGTGATGCTGAGGCACAGCGAACAGCGCAGCGTAAGCCTCGTTGGCTGCTCTTGAGTTGTTGAGGGTTGCCTGCGTGCAACTGTTCCAGTCTCTCCCTATGCGCTGCAGCAGCTGGGAGTCCGCATCAGCACCACCACCATCACCACGAATTCTCCCTTCACCCACAGAGAACTGAACTAACAGCCAAAATGACGAGTGGTATTTCTATAGTGTACAGAAGTCTGGGGAGTCGCGGCATCGAAGACGACGCGGCTCTTTAATTGCACTGTGTGCAGAGCCAAGGCGGAGAGAACTAGGTCTTCAAAACCCTTTGGGCACTAGACACAGCCCCTGATGATCAGCATCTGCCTCTGGAGCTCATTGCTTGATTCTCCGAGAATGGGAGCGCGAGCCAGTTTCTCGGCGCTGGATACGATATGATCGCATGCCATCACCCCACCGTTTCTCACGTCTACCTGTGCGTTCACCTCATCTCTCGCGTTTGAGAATCTAATGAATTCTCTTCGCCTGCCAGCATGTCTTCACGGAAGATTTCATCGGAATCGTACAGTTCCCTGGGCTCAGACTACCTTGAGAGCCCCGACGACGGAGAGTGTCCCTTTTCACGGGTGTTTTGGAACGGCAAAAGCCCAGTGGAGACGCTGTCCTGTCCGTTCGAGGACGCGGGTATAAAGCGGACTACCAGGCGAAAGCGCGTCAACCTGGACTCATTGGGCGAAAGCTTGCGGCGGCTCACATCACCAACGGTACGCACCGCGGATGCAGCATCCTCGCAACTTGCGGGCACATTACTTGTGTTTTTTATGCATTTTACACTGTGGGTGCTGAGAGACAGGCTTTCGGTGTTGGCAGTAGGCTATAGAAGGGACATGGCGAGACTGAGAGGTTACATAATGTTTCTCTCTGATAGTTAATTGCCCAGTATTTTTTTTTTTTTTTTGGGGGGGGGGGGGGGGGGGTGGCAAATGTGTTAAATTAATTTGCAATGCCAAAGTATTGAAAGATTTTTGTCTTGTTTTTACAAATGAGGTACATTTTCAACAACTGCTTAAGTGATTTTATGGTTTCAGAAGCCTACCATCTACTTCAAACTAGTTGAAACTGTGTTGTTATGGAGACAATGTAGCATTTCATTGGATGCGAATTCCAACTTTGCTGAAATTATTTAATTGGTGTTACCAACAGAGTGGTTAATTGTTTGTAGTGAAGTTATATTTTATATGTTAATCTCACAATTTTTGCAGATTAGATGTTTTGTGGTGAAATTATATGAAGAAGGTGTGCACAATGAGTTAGCGGTATGCTGAAACATAAGGTCGGCCATAAGGAACACAAAAAAAGACACTTTTAGTTTCTCAGTCTCTGTGTGCAAGTCTTCATTCATGTCCCACATGTGCATGCTTTTGGTGTCTGTGTGTGTGTGTGTGTGTGTGTGTGTGTGTGTGTGTGTGTGAGAGAGAGAGAGAGAGAGATTGTGTGAATATAATTCAGAGGAAATCATGCTATGCACATGGGTGAATGTGTGTTCATGCATGTGTGTGTGTGTGTGTGTGTGTGAGAGAGAGAGAGAGAAGAGGTTACACATACATTTTGTATGTGTGTGTCGCTGTAGGTCACTGTAACCCCCCTGCACACACTGACCTAGCCTGGGGCTCAGTCTGCCCTCCTGTGCATCTCTCTGCTTTGAACCTGACAGCACACTGAGGGGCTTGAGAACCCAGCAACCCCACACAATCAGCAGCCATAGAAATAAGCATTATAGCCAGAGCCGTGGCTGTTTGAGGTGGTTACATGGGTATTACACACGTAGCTACCCAGGGAAGACTTCGAATAAGATCTGAAGATGCAGCTGTGGCTTGGGAAGATGCATATGGCTAAGGTGGAGGTCTGCACAGATGCTGTAATTGATACTGATATTGTAACATGGTCAGTTCTTTTTGTTTTGTTGTTTGTTTTGTTTGTAGATCACTGTTGTGTGAAAGTTGTATAGTGGACTCGTCTTATCTCTAACTGCTGTGGTTGTTAAGCCCCCTCCTCACGCATACCCCCAGAAATATTAACCCAGAATCGGAGTTTGCACTCAGTGGCCGTATCTGATCTGTTATTATCGGGATTTATCACACCCTTCCTTTGAACTTGTTCTGATGAGGGCCCCCCTTTTAAATAAATGGAAACACACACACACACACACACACATGCACACACGTGCACGCGCACGCGCACACACACGCACACGCACACACACACAGACACCAAGACACACATGCACACACACACACACACTACTCCTTTGAGCAATGTGGCAAAATGTGTACTACTCCCTATTTGGACCATCTTGTCCTTTTTCAGGTGGAGTGGCACTCAAGGCTGCATTCAGCCAAACAGCTGCTCACTGACACGAGTGCTGTGTGTGTGTGTGTGTGTGTGTATGTGTGTGCGTGTGCGTGTGTGTGTGTGTGTCAGAGATAAAGAGAGTGCAGGTATCTACGTATGTATGCAAATGCATTTGGGTTTGTATGTGTTTATGTCCTAACCTCTCAGTGTGTCTGCATTGTCACTCAGTGTGTGTGTGTGTGTGTGTGTGTGTGTGTGTGTGTGTGTGTGAGAGAGAGAGAGAGAGCGAGAGAGAGTGTGAGTGTGTACATGTATGTGTTTATATGAGTTTGATTGCAATGAGAGACATATTGAAGAGTCTCTCTCTCTCTCACTCTCACTGTGTCTCTCTGATGTCTCCCCATCCATTCTTCAGTCTCAGTGCTTTAAAGAGAATAGCCAGTGTAATTACATTAGCCAGTTGCTCAGTTAAGTGTTTGGATGGGAGTTAATGCCTTTTCTGAGATACCTTTTCTCAGATCCCAAAGGACATTGTAAATGGTTTTTGTTTGTGTGTAGTGTGCTGTTTTTGGCTGTGTGTGTGTGTGTGTGTGTGGGAGTGGAAGTGGGAGTGCGCATGTGTGTGTGCGTGCGAATTCATTACACACATGTGCATCACACCTTAGTCTTGTCACAGTCTGTCACAGATGATGTCAGAAGGTACATGCTGTGTTTAATGCCTCATTTAACCTTCAGCAAGTGAAGAATGTGTGTGTGTGTGTGTGTGTGTGTGTGTGTATGTGTGCGTAAGCGAGTCTGCATGTGTGTATGTGTGTGTGTGGGTGTAGGTGCACTGTGAATGAATAGCCAGTACAAGGACGCTCTCATGGGAACACTCTGTTTCATTGTTTCTAATGGAGTCCCAAAAGATTATTTGCTTTCACCCATGTTTAGATCAGCATCTCACTGAACACACACACACACACACACACAGATGCTTAGTCTCATGGCTGTGCATGAGGGTCTCCTGTTCTGGTCACGGCCCCTACAGGCCTCCCTGAGGGCATGCGATGATCGTAATGTTCCTGTAGCGTTGCTTCCATGTTGCATTAGTGTTAATCACATTAAACAAAGCCACTGGAGGCTCCCCGGGGGGAAACACTTCTCCGAGACCCACACACAGAAGCAGATTTGGTAAGAGAAAAGCTGGATTTGCTTTTGTTACAAGCTTGCTGTTTTATTTCCTCATCCAAAGTCAAAGGGATTTGCTGTCCACCAATAGTTTGTTCCTTTTGGTTGGCAGGTATCAGTGTGTTACCTGAGATACCTGAGATAGCGTTGCATAGTGTGTGTTATGTACTGATAGTGAGAGATAGCACTTCTTTCACATTCCAGGCCAAACAGGAGTTTGTCTGCAGTAGCCACTGCTCAAAAGCCCCGTTGAGAATATTTCCTGTCTGAAGGGCCCTTTACTTTGGTCTAGAAGAAATGTAATCATGAGCCCAGCGGGCATCAGAGTGTATTTCCCTCTTAAAGACGGTCAACGTCACGTCAGGAAATCTTGCTGTGTTGAGTATGATTTTTGCTGTTTTTTTTTCTTTCAGACACAAACAATTCAGCTGGCCCTGCAGAGAACGGTGGAGTACTACAGACAAAGAGAAAGCAGGTAGAATCATGCCAGTCACTCACATTTGGTTTGTCTTTTCTCCTTTTCTCCTGTCGTTTCAGTTATTTTTATAAGTATTTTCTCTCTGTTTATTTAATGGTAATGGACTGCATTTATATAGCGCTTTTCAACTCCTATGAGTACTCAAAGCGCTTTACAGAGTATGGCTTACATTCACCCATTCACTCACTGATGCGGCGGCTGCCATGCAAGGTGCCAACCTGCCACCGGGAGCAATTTGGGGTTCAGTATCTTGCTCAAGGACACGTCGATGGGGTCTGGCAGAGTGGGGCTCGAACCTGCAACCCTTCGGTTGCCGAACAGCACCTCCACCATGTTTATGTCTCTTTCCTGTCACTGGTTTTGTGTCTGTTTCACTCACATCCGCTGTGAATGCGTCATGAATTGTAATTCAAATAAGTGTGATTGTTAGGATACTATTTGTGTGATGATTTGATTGTGTTTGTGTTATTTTGTGTGTGTGGGTGTGTGTTTATGTGTGTGTGGGTGTGTGTGTGTGTGTGTGGTGTGTGTGTGTGTCTGTGTCCATATTTCATAGGCGCAAAGAGGATGGAACAGAAGAGAGGCGAGTGTTTGAGAAATGCCCCTATGCGGATAACGCTGGCTCAGGGGAAGAGGCGGACATCTCAGGAATTCTCCAGTACACGGCACCACTGTTGGGTAAATCCCTCCTTCTTTATTTCTACATCAGTGTGGTGCAGGCCAGGGAGGAGTGCACCGATAAGCTCAAATCTCATCTCAAAGAAGAAGTTTTGAGAGTTATTTCACCTCAAGTGGGTGGAGTGTGTGTTTGTGTGTGTGTGTGTGTGTGTGTGTGTGTGTATGCATTTGTGTGTACGTGCCTTATCTACACCTGTGACACTGATGAAGCACCTATGGGCTTCACCTAAGCTGTAGAAAAAAGACGTTCACCTCTGCTGTAGCCTCCAAAACCTACTCGTCCTCTGCCACTGGAGATGAGATAGAAAAAACTACAACTCCCAGCACTGATATGTCTAAAGCATGGCCCTTCATTCATGCCTCTCCAAAAGCCCACAGGCTGATTTGGCAGATGCTTGTACCCTCGGTGCTGTCTGCATTCTGCATTTGTGTAAGCCGGTGCTGCGTGGGTGCTTGTGTCGCTTCTGCTGTGCTGCGTTGCCATATCTGCTGTGCCTGTGTGTGTGTGTGTGTGTGTGTTTAAGAGTGTGTGATGGTGAAGGCTGTTTAGGGAAGGCCTTGGACAGATGCCTGGAGAGCTGCACCGAGCTCTTTTGTGCTGGCAGCGCAACCTTTTGGTTTGATGCATGACGCTGGGGGCCCTGAGCAGTAATATTTGATTCTGCGCCGACGAGCCAAAAGCACTCTCACGCACTGCCCCTCAGAAAAGCACCAAGAAAAAGGAGTGTTTTGAAAAAAAAAACATTAAAAAAATTCAACGAGAAGGTCGAGTTGTCTCAGGATAGTGCCGAAGAAGAGCACATAAACTCCCATGTAAGGTCGAGATTGGATTTAGAACAATCAGGGAGACAGCTCCCTATGTCTGTGTGGGTGGTTATTAAAATTTGCATGCTCAGTAGTGCTGTAAACAATACGATTCTGTAATCCTTGCAGGAGCTGGATTTATATTGTGTTAAGAATGATGAAAGCGCATGAACCGAAATATCTCTGTGACTCTCCTAGTTTCTTTCATCAGCAAATACACTTTAGTGGCTCTATGGTCTTACAGTATTTAACAAAGCAAGAATTTTGTAAAGAAATGGGGATTCCTGCCTACACCAGGAATCGGTTGGACTAGTGTGATGAACAGTGTGAAATTTTGTTGTTAAGTGATTTATGTTATGTGATCTGTCAAATTTGCTGTTATGTGATTTCTGTACGTTACATCCTTCAAAATCTTATATACGCCCATCAGGTTATCATGTCTTCTCCGACTTCTAGTTGTTAATAATGAGGTGTTGGCCCATTCAATGAACACCTAGTATCTAAACTCCATTTCAGCAAATGCTTCTTGATATTCACGGTAGAACTAAACCATGTTGTTTCCCCCACAACAGAGCCACTTTACCACAACAGTATCAGTAATCTGCCACCAAAGTGTCTGTGCAGCAAAGGGCGCTGCTAGGGAAGGGTGACCAGTTGACCCTGATTTCCAGAGACCGTCCCCGATTTTGGTGGTCTGTCCCTGGTGAAAGACAAGTAAAAACACTTTGTTCTCAATTTTTGAAGCTAAAACATTACTTATTTTAATAGAAATGTCCCCAATTTTCATTTCACTTTACTCTAGGGCCCTAACTTTAACCCTCCAGTTGTCGCAAACTAAGTTAGTAACCTTGTTAGTTGCAACACAATTTCCCATTGCCAACCAACTAAGTTGCTAACTGGTTAGTAGCTATGGTTTGAGGAAATGTACACTGATCTAGACACAGTTCACTCAGCCCATGGCTCCAGGGATGCTGACCTGCTGTGGTAATTACTACCCAGAGTGCTGGGAATGGGTCAGAAGAAATGTCTGATTGTCCGATGGAGACGTGGAATTATGGAGAGGTTCATTTGCCAACAACTCTTGGGGACAGTTTTTTACAATCAGATAAATGAGCCATTTGCGTTATGAGGAGTTGAGGTCAGTGCTTGAAACAACATTCCAAATCAATTTTACTGCCGTGCCATTACAAAATAAGTAACGCACATGTGCGTCACGGCTGTTACACAACAGAGGGGGCATGGACTAATGGTTGTCTAAACCCTATTCAAGTTAATGTCAGACGTCTCCAATTACATTTTGTCAAATGATGTCGGACAAATTCCAGGTTAACCCAGCGCGAGTTGCACATGTATTTCCATGCTGGTATAAGATCAAGAGACATGACTTTGTTGTCCCTCCGGCTGTTGATTCTTTGCAGATGTGCAGTTTCTTGTGCAGATCCTCAGAGAACTCTTTTCCCATCATATGGCCTCATCTCTGCAAATTTCCTGTAGATATCAGTACATGTATGCGCATAGAATGAAAGGATTTTGTCAGCTTGTGAGTCTTTATTTCCCTTAGGGTTCCAGATACACCGACTGTGAGCATAAACTCGTCAATGAAAAAAAAGCAGGTCTAAATAGGTCTATTGAAGCCATGTGTTGTGTTCATTACATGGCACCTCTTGAGCTCCTTAAAGTTAAATAAACACAATTAGCCATCGGTAGTACAGGCCACACATCGTAGGCCACAGATACATGCCGGTCTCTGTGAAATCTTCTGTGGTCTCCTCACAGGATTTCCCACTAGTCATTTGTGTGGTAGCCGCTATACCAGAGGTTGTGCTGATACAAAGCCTCCATTCTTATCATCATCCACTCCTCTCAGCTTTACCATATGGAGGTCTTGATGATGATGGTGATAATGATGGTGATTACTAATCAGGATTATTGTGTTGCTGGTGATGAGGAGTTGCGGGTATCAGACTTCCTTGTCGTCTCTCTCGGTGCTCTTGTCTTGTCCATGTGTCATCTGCTTCTCCTCCCCACCCCCCAGTCCCTCAGTGCTGGGAGTAGGAGCATGTGAGTGTGTGTGTGTGTGTATAGAGTAAGTATATAATGTGTGTATGTGTGTATGGTTCAGAGTGTATATGTGTGTGTGTGCATATATATGAATGTGTGTGTGTGTGTGTGGGGGGGGGAGTAGGAGGTAGCACAGCACGTTCTGTCTCCAGCCATGGTGGTGGTGGTGGTGATGATAGAGAGCTACAGCCGTCGAGTGTCAGCGAGTCCCTCTCTCCTCACAGTTCAGTTATAATTCACCCAACCATTTCTCCATCTCTTTCTCTCTCTCACTTCATTTCTCCCCCACACACTGTTTCCTTTCTCTGTCAACACCTCTCTCTCTCTCTCTCTCCCTGTCGTTGTCTCACTCCATCCCGCCACTGGTGCTTGGCCACATGCGGCTCTCAGCTGAGTGCGTCCACAAAACTCCTTTTTTTCCGCAATCACGTTGCCATTGTATGTGGCTGTGCTGTGGCGTGTGTGTGTGTGTGTGTGGGAGTGGGAGACGGGGGCCCCTGTGCGTATGATTGCGTGCTTGTTTATTGTTTAGGTAAATTAGGAAAGGATGCAGTGGTCAGAGTTGCTTTGGTTCGTTTGTTTGTGCAATGTGAATTCCTCATGCAGATGAGAAATGATGTGGGTATCCATGTGTGTGTGTGCGCATATGTGTATTGTATGTTTATTTGTGTGTGTCTGTGTTTGTGTGCGTGTCTGTGTGTGTGGGTGTGAGAGGGCGATACATGCATGTATGCATACATCCATTGAAGTAATGCAATTTTATGTATGTGCAACTGATTTTCAATATATATAAACGTGTACAGAATTTGCATATCAGTGTGTTTCATGTGTGTGTGTATGTGTGTGTGTGGGGGGTGCATATGTATTACTGCCTGGGTGTGTGCCTATTTAACTTGCTAGCATGTGTGTATTTATGTGTGTGTGTATGTGTATTTATGTGTGTGTGTGTGTGACGTGCCCATCTCCCACTCGTTAGGGCTGCTTGTTGAGATGGGTATGAAATGCTCAGTGACTGTGACCCCCCGCCCACCCCCCAGTGTGTGGGGTTGCCAGGTCCGGCCGTGTGCCATGTGTGTGTGTCGTGTGTGTGCTTTGTGAGCGTTTGGTCCTGCTTATTATGTGTCACAGGTCAGCAGCCAAACAGCCAAACATCTGCTTGCTCCTTTTAAAGAAACCGAAATAGCTCACTGTTATTCTCTCTCTGGCAAATTGCTGTGTAACTGACCGGCAGATGCTTGCATGTACATGGAGGTGTGTGTGTGTGTGTGTGTGTGTGTGGGTGTGTGTGTGTGACAGAGAGAGAGAGAGAGAGAGGGAGAAAGAGAGGCCATGCAAATTTGAGGCTGTGTGAACAAGTGCTATGTAGCGTGCATGCATAGCGTGCTTGCAAGGTTGTTTGTGTACATTGCTGGAAGTAGTTAAGCTCTGGTAAGAGTAACTGTAGAAAGGCCTCTGATTCATCATGCTGTTTAAGCGCTTTCTCACCTGCCAGTAAGCTATTATGGTGGTGATGGTAGCCGCTCACAGCTTCTAATTTTAGTTCTGTTTGAAGTTCGCATCCACCTTATATTTAACCATTATTACAGTCATTTCCCGAACATAAGCTGCACCATGTATAAACCTCAGGTCAGTGTCTATGCAAGCTAGAAAAAACTAAACCATGTGTTGACCTCACCCTTGTATTAATCTCGCCCATGTATTAACCTGAGTTTACCAAACATAACCTATTGAATCACAATTAGATCAGATAGCCCTCACCCATGTATTAACCTCATAGATGAAGAAATTGTGCCTCGGTTAATAATCTGGAAATTACAGTACTGTACATGACTCCACTCATAGACAAATGGCTTTAAGTGGGGATATGTAGGATAAAGTCCTCTCTTATAGCTATGTGTTCTTAATTGTGACAGAACACAATGTGTTTGTATCTGTGCAACAGAATGTGGCATCATGGTCTTTTTCTCTGTGTGTGTGTGTGTGTGTGTGTGTGTGTGTATGTATGTTTGTCTATCTCTGTTCTTGTGTGTGTTGTGTGTGTGAAGCTGAAGCTGCAAGGAACATATATGTGTGTGCTTATATAAGGGACTGCAGTTACTGTTCTTATATCCAGTGTTGATGAAATGAGAGTTTATTCCTGTCTTCCTCTGCCAGGTGTTGGTTTCCCGGAGCTGCGGCAACGTTTCGGAGAGGAGTTCTTCGGCCTGTGCTTCGAGGAGAACGAGCGGGTTCTGCGGGCCGTCGGGGGGAACCTGCAGGACTTTTTCAATGGCTTTGACGCGCTGCTGGAGCACATCCGCACCTCGTGCGGACGCCGCGCCTCAGCCGAGGCCCCCTCCTTCCTATGCAAAGAGGTCCCCCCGCACCAGGGCCAGGACGGAGACGCGGGGGTCAGGGGAGAGGACAATGGGGAGGAAAGAGGAGGAGGAGGAGGAGGAGGAGGGACTCTGTTATTGCACTGTTTTAATCCAGCGCCAACTGTAGGCGTAGCTATGCCTGGGCTGATTCGGGCTGCAGCCCGACGTATCTACCACATGGAGGTGACGGTCGAGGAGGCCCCACCAGCCCGGCTTGTCGAGACAGACGACAACGACAATGACGAGGACGGTGAACTTGATGACCGTGACCGGGAGCACAGCGGCAGCGGCACGGTCGACAGCGGCAGCATCGGTGGTGATGGCGGTGGAGGTGAAGGCGGGGACGATGACTCCTCTTCGCCGGCCCCCTCCCCCTCCTCCTCGCCCTCCCCGCCCACCTCCTCTATCCCCTCTTGCCTCTCCTTCTTGATTCGTCAGCCCTGTCCTCCATCAGCTGTCACCTCCCCCTCCTCCCCTTCCTCCTCCTCATTCTCTTCCTCCCCCCACCACCACCACCTTCGCCGCTCCTCCTCTCCGGGCTCCTGCTCGGCCTCCTCCAGGCCGCTGCCCCTTAAGCTGTCCTGCTCACCCCCGGACCTGCGCATCAGCCTCAGCACCTTCTGCCGCGCCTTCCCCTTTCACCTGGTGCTGGGGCCCCGCATGGAGGTGCTCCAGCTGGGTGAGGGCTTGCGCAAGCAGGCCAAGTGCGAGCTCCACCGGACACCCAACTTCCGCGACCACTTTGAGATCGTCTCACCCCGCATCCCCTGCACCTTCCAGAGCATCCTGCTGCGGCTGGCCACCCCGTTCACCATCCGAACGCGGCCTGAAGGTGGAGGTCTGGACGGCAGGGAGAAGGTGAGTGAGTTGGGCGTCTGGGCTCTCCTGTCATGGGTCTGCTGTTTCTCAATGGTGGAGAGAGGGATCTTTTTTGTTGGGCATGGTGGATCAGCGGTTACATTGTTCGACTGACAATCGGACGACCAGGGCTCTATTCACAAACCCCACATTGTGATGCTGTGTTGCTTTGGATAAAAACGTCTGCTAAATATCAGTCAGCTTCTCTTTACTTTGCTTTAGCTGAGGCGGAAACAGCTAATTTTATTTAGCATTAGCAGATAAATCTTCATACAGATGGGCAGCCATCTTGAAGAAGGGCAAATGTATCAACAATACTTGGCCATGGACATTTACTTTCTGAGTTTTTTCACCTCTGATTTGTTGATTCGCTATTTGGTCCATTTTATATCAATTGTTCCTACAGAAAGCACCCAGTGACCTGCCAGTGACAACAGGCCTATGGACTGACTTATGCCAGGTTTCTCAGTTGGGGGAGCCTGATAGTAGTCAATGCCAGATGGATTGTCCTGCTTCTGTGCACCTGCCAATAGCTGTACTTTGTCCAATGCAGTAATTGTGTGGGATATCAGATCATATGCAAATACAGGAATTATAACATTATTAGTCATTTTAATAATGTATCAAACACTAGAGTTTGGGCATTGCCACCGAGCATTTTCAGGACTCTTAAGTGACGGTGATCTCAGATGGGGCGTGATTGGATGATGTGTGTGACGTGTTAAATGCCTGAGCTGGGCTTGTGATTGGTGTGTCACGTGTGTGCTCTCAGGCTACTAGCGAGGTTGCTTTGCTTCAAGGTCGCCACGCGGCACGGCGAGAGAGCGAGTCGTTGTTGGCTACGCGCACAATCTGATGCGGAGGCTTTTGAAGCAGTTTGACATTGATGCTTTACAGAGTCACGCCGAGGTGCTCTTCGTGATGAGCCACAAATATAGAGGTGATCTTTACCTGTGAAATGATAGCGGTTTTGTTTGGCTTTATGCTCCCAGCGGCCTGTGGGTTTGTTTGCAGTCTTCTCTGTGTCTTTAGAGCTTAGTGCTTATGCTAGCACAGTACAGCTCTTCTGTGTTGTATTAAGCATACATGGTGTGTGTGTATGGCCTAATTGAACATGGTTGGCACAGCTAGAGGCTGTTGACAAACTAAAACAAATACCCTGGCTTAGTTTACTAATCTGGCCAGACGATTATGAAATGCCTGGAAAGAGACACAAGCGTATGCCGGGACATCCCCTCCCACCCGCCTCCGCCTGTGTGACTGCACTGACAACCACACCTCTGTCATCCAGCCTCCCATCCATCCATCCATCCATCCATCCATCCATCCATCAGTATCCAGTAGCTAACAGTATCCATTCCTCACCCACCATCACGCCTTAATGAAAAGCGTGAGGATCAACATCTCGGGATTAATGCACGCAGAAGTGCCATCTGGCTAATTTGCTGTGCTCTCCCGTGTCACCCGAGAGCACCTGATAGGGCCCCCGCACGTCCTGTTTTGTCGCATTTAAAAACAAAAAAACAACAACAAAAAAAAAGGTATTCTGTTTCTGATGCGATTACCGGTGACCCTGGTCCACCTCATCAGCATGACTCCAGGCCCTCTTTGTGTCGTGTGTAATCTTCTTCTGGCAGTCGGCTGCAGGCGCTGCGTGGCAGAAAGAAATGATGGTACCACTCTGTTTTTTCCCCCTTCTTCACCCCTGCCTGCGCGTTCACAGCCTTGCAGCCTGGCAAGGTGCAGTTGGCTGTGTTTTTAGCCAGGCGCTGTCGAGACTGTGTTGGGACGTTGAGCATCGGGAGAGGTGCCCATGCTAATTTGTCTGTGTGTGTGTGTGTGTGTTCCTCCTCCACTGGGCCTCTGTTGGCCGTTGCTTGAACATGTTTTGCAAAACTTGACTCATTGTGTCAAGACTCTACACACAATCAAATAAGACACAACACTGGGAAAATAAACCATTCTTATCAATGTCAAAGTGAAACTCTGCTAACATATGCTAACCTAACAACCCTTTGTCAAAATGTCACTCTGATGACAAAATGATACCCACCTGCATCATATGATTACACTTTCATCTCAGCAGCAACACACTCGTCTACTTTATATAAAACACTGCAGTCTTTCTTTTTACTGTTTTTATTCAGTTCCACAGAAGGCACATTTTCACAACAACCAAAAAATGAACTACTCACTACTGTCCATTACAGAAGTATACTTTACAGTAGAATAAATTCAGTTAAAGCAAAAATAGAACAAGCACATAAAAAAAAACAATTGTGTGTAAGTGGGCTAATGGATCCTGCTGTCACTCTGTCTTGTCCTTGCATGGTCTCTTCACCAAGTCCTCTCTCTCTCTCTCTGTCTTCCTCTTCCTCTTTCTCTTTCTCTTCCTCTACCTCTGCCTCTAGCTCTCCATGCCTCCACGCTTGCAAAGTTCTCAAAATGGCTTAAACTGAGGCCTTTTTGCACTTGGCTGATTGGTGTTCTGTTTTGTAAGTAAGTATTTGCAGGTGTTAGTCTAAGCATTTTCAATTACCAATATGTTTTGTATTTTGAACAGATTTTGAACAATTTTCCCAATTGTACGCTTTCAGTTTTGAACGAAGTGTCCTATGTATGAAAAAGTGTGTAGTGTGCAGGAGAAAGTGTGTTGCAGAAAGGAGCGAGTGTGTTGCAGAATTGCAACTAAAGTGCAAAGCAGTGCTTCCAAAGTATGGTTACACTTTGTTTAAGTTATAGTAACAACAACTTCAAGTTATGTTGCTTTGATTTAAGCATGTGTCTATTGTGTACGAGCAATGGGTAAAAACTGTAATGGGTCTTGTCATAGAGAGACAATGGGAGCGAGAGACTGACTGTTACTCATGTACAATTACACACACATATCTCTCTCTCTCTCTCTCACACACACACACACACACACACACACACACACACACACACACACACATGCACACATGGCAGGCAGGTGTTTCCCAGCTTTGCTCTTGTTTTTGGGAGGTACAATGAGAGAGTGGAGTAGCTCTTTTTGTTCACTTTGTCACTACACAAGTACAAGGTTCCCCGGACACTTTTTATTCTTCTGTGCACTCCCCTCTCTCTCTCTCTCTCTCTCTCTCTCTCTCTCTCTCTCTCTCTCTCTCTCACACACACACACACACACACACACACACACACACACACACAAGCACACACAGAAGCACACATATACACACACACACACAGTGACAGATTCTTTCACTGTTCTAATGAACTTCCATCAGGTTGATAACTTTTTTTTCAAATCACTCTCATGGTGTGTGACACAGAAAAGCACAGAGAGAGGCACAGAATGAGAACAAGTAGGATGAGGAGAGTGATGGAGAGAGAGAGAGAGAGAGAGAGAGAGAGGAAGAGAGGGCTAAAGATAGAGAAAGAGGGAGAGAGCAGTTTCTATGGCTACTGGTGTTGATGCAATGGGCATAGTGGCTTCTTTGCTGGTATT
>PYXC01001488.1:3112500-3115000 GCA_015244755.2 Tenualosa ilisha
GGCTTCAAATTGTGCAACTAAACATTCTAGCAACCAATCAGCGAATAGAAATTGAAGGCAGAGCCAATAGGTTTAAAGTTCAATAAGGTTTAAATATGTTTAAATTCCAATCAGTTTAAAGTTCAAACAAGGTGTCCACCCTCCGGAAAGTAAATGTGTGTCTGTTGAGTATGTCCAGACTCTTTGTACAAAGTGAAATGGTCCATCAGGCTGATCGGTATCATCAGGCTGCTTCTCATCAGTATGGAAAGTGAAAGAGAGTGAAAAAGAAAGTAAATGAGGAAATTCAAAAAGGAAAGATGCAACAAAGCAAGAAGAAACAGCATGAAATAACACAGTGAGAAGAGCGGTAAGGAATGAAGCACAGCAGGAGGAAAGGCAAGCCAAGAGGGACAAAAAGGAGAAAAAGCAAAGCGAGACAGACAGACGGACGGAGCGGGGGGAGGGGGTGTGAACACATGGGCTTTCTGCCCCATATGGTGGAACTTCAGACAGACTGGGATGCTCTCAGAAGAGCATGAGGCGATTGTTTGCTTTATCTCAATCTTCCAATCCACTCCTCCCTGGCTCCACACTCCCGCTCCACTCCGACAGACAGACACACACACACACACACACACACTTATACATTGCACATTGCAATTCCAATCTTCAAGAATGAGGAGAGCTCTTGTGTGTAATCTTATTTTGTGAGAAGGAGAGGGGCATATAGTGAAGAGGAGATGGAGGGATAGAGAGAAGCAGAGGACAAGAGACAGAAAAAGCAAGATGGACAGAGTGAGAATAGAAGGGTTAGAGAGAATGTACAAGCAAGCCTTGGAATTCCACCATAGCAACCAAAGGCTAATAAAAGCAACGTGAGAAAACAGTCTTCCCCCTACTCAGAGAGAGAGAGAGAGAGACAGAGAGAGAGAGACAGAGAGAGAGTTTGAGAAAAAGAAAGAGAGAGCGTGATATAAAAAGAAGATAGATTCCAAAAATGGTGAATGAGGTGTGTACAATACTTTGAAGAAGAGGAAAAGTGAGAGAAATAAAGAGAGATTCTGAGAGATAGTTAGCGTGGATTAAAGTGCACTTGAAGGCTTCGCTTCTTTTGATCCACTCTGGCCCAGCTGGAGCTGAATGTGGTGTGTGTATGTATGTGTGCATGTGTGTGTGTGTGTGTGTGTCTGCTGGGAATCTGCTGTGGCTCTGTGTTAACACAACTGTCTGGCTTTTGAGGAGAATTGGGGGTATGTGAGAGTGTGTTTAAGGGGGGTGTATATTTTCAGAACATGAGCACCGATCCCCAGATGGAATGGGGTGTGAGGATAGTCTCTCTCTCTCTCTCTCTCTCTCTCTCTCTCTCTCTCTCTCTCTTTCTCTTGTGTATGAATGTGCGTTTGTGTTTTGTGAGAGAGAGGTATTCAGTGTTGTGATTTAGGTGTGTTACTGGAATTTGTGTGGATTGCTGACTGCTAAATTTGGTGTGTGAGTGTGTGCGCACTCGTGTGCTTGTTTTTATGGGTATGCTGTAATGTTTGTGTGTGTGTGTGTGTGTGTGTGTGTGTATGTATATACTATGTCTGTATGTGAGTGTTTAAGAGTTGTGAAATCCTGTCATGAGTGCACTGCAGATGCAGGGGGAGGTTTTTATGTGTGACACACAAAGGTGCAGAGAGGTGGGGGAAGGTTTCAGATGTCGCACAGGATCCTTCTGCTTTTAAAGAGAAAGAAGGAGAGAGAGAGAGAGAGAGAGAGAGAGAGAGAGAATCCAGGAGTACCCAGACAGTCATGGCTGAATGCACATGTTTGCTAAATGAGGGAGTGACCCAAACAGAGCTACAGTCTGTGTGTCTGTGCATGTGTGCGTGCTCACCAATATCTGTTTGACATAACTGCCTGAATGTCAACATAGAAGGGCACACGGAAAGCAGACTCATCCCTCTATCGCCATCACACACACACACACACACACACACAAACAGAGCTCATCATCATCAAATACATGTTAGAAGATACAAGTTTTATTTTATTTTTCTCAACACCTTGCTGTGTGTGTGTGATTTTCCTCACTCTTTCATTTTTATTGTCTATAGTATTACAAACTTTGTAGAAAATGGATCTATAGAAAATGTTGTAGAAAGGCTCTCATTTACCAAACAAGTGAAATGATTTTGTGAAGTGATTTTGACATGATGTGAGCTAAATGTGAGCGTGAAATGTGTGGGTCAGGATAACAAACATGACTTCCACCTCTCCCAAGCTAACCATTCATCATCCTTCATCATCTACGCTGCCTCTCTAGAGTCTCACAAGTCATTCTCTTTAGTCTCTGCTAATGGTCATGCACTAGCCAGCCTTACAACCACCACCTCTTCCCCATGACGTTCAGTTATAGACATCAAGGATGCTCAAGATATGTGCAGCCTTAAATACGTAATATATAGCGGGCCATTGTTTTGTTATCACAGTGTACTCCATTAACAACGTGTTGGGCAATCAGGCTTATAATTAATCA
>PYXC01001488.1:3122500-3132500 GCA_015244755.2 Tenualosa ilisha
GGGAGTGGAGGTTGGGATGGGGGCTTGTGCATGGCAGCACAATGGGGGGAACGGAACATGGAACGCAGTTGCCATGGTGATAAAAAGAATCCTCACGTAGCCCCTCACTGTTGCTTCATAATTGATTGGAAGGGTTTTTTTTCCCTCCCTTTTCTCTCCTCGGTACACAGATAAACGCTAAAGTGGCGGCATTAGGCACGCTTAGCTTGGAGATGAGGACAGAGGGCGGGGGGTTGTTTTAAGGATATGAAGTTGATTTTGTTTACTTATTCTTGGGCTCCGCAGGACACCGTAGGGTCAGGATTTATGTTAGCTGGCAGAGCGTGCCCTGCAGAGAGGCAAAACGTGGACTCCAAAAATATCTGTATGAGGGGGAGCGAGAGAGAGAGAGAGCGAGAGAGAGAGCGAGAGAGAGAGAGAGAGAGAGAGGAGAAAGCCAGAGGGATGGCAGGGAACAAATCTCTCTCTCTCTCTCTCTTTGCTCTCTCTTTGTCTCTCCATGTCTCTCTCCATCTCCATGTGTCTGTGGGCCGTAGGATGTGAGTCACTCATTTGGCTGATGTGTAGTGGGGTTAAGTCTGAGTATCCCTTTGAGCGCTGGGCTGGAGGCCTGAAGGGGAGGTGGTGACGATGGTGACTAACCGTGGCTCCAGCTGATCTGCTTGGGGTGGTGTGTGTGACACACGCACACACACACTCACAGTCACAAACACATTCACGTATGCACTCACATATACATACATACATGAGAAAACACACTGATACACACACATTCATGTTATCACACACACACACTGAAAAACACACATGCATGCATATACGGTATATGTGTGTGTGTGTGTGTGTGTATTTATATGTGTGTGTTTTTGTAAGTGAATGTGAGCATTTGTTTGCCGGCTTTGCATAAATTGACACAGATGTATAGAGTATATGTAACCAGTAGCACATTTGCATACCTCTGGTGTGTGATATGTAAATAGCTAACCTTACCAACTTACTTAATCCACATATAAACACAGCAAAACACAGTCATCTCACTGCTAAGCCCACATGCTTCATCATCCCCAATTGCTAAATGCCTTTGTTCTTGCAAAAGCCAAACTTGTCATGCTGAAGTGGTCAACATTAACCTTTTTTGACAAAGGCCATTAGGAACATGCATCTCTCTCTCTCTCTCTTTCTCTCACTAGTCTTTCTTTCTCTCCTTTTTGCTCTCGCTCTCTCACTCTCTTTCCGTCTCTCTCTCTCTCTCCCCCTCTGCTGCTCTCAAAGTGCCCTGTTGATATTTAGCCGTGCAGCACGGCCCATGTTGAGTGTTTGCACGGGACTGCAATATCACAGCGGCATCAGTGCCAGCTGAGGCCCGTGCCCACCACTGTGTGCGATGAGATGTGCCAGTTCAGGTGAAACTATACAGGCTCCTCTCTGCACCGAGCGGAAGAGAGAAAGAGAGACAGAGAGGGAGGGGAAGTGAGACAGGTAGGTAGAGAGGGAGAGAACACATGGATTTTCTAGCTCATGAAATATGCTATACACACTCACACACACACACACACACACACACACACACACACACACACATACACGCAAAGCATTCAGAAACGGATGAAATCCAGAGAGTTGTGAAATCGAGCGAGCCTTATCGGGAGAGTCTATCTGGGTTGTGTGTATGCACAGGTGTTGTTACATATCACAGCTAATAAGGTATGCAGCCCTGCTAGCAATGATAAGTGCATGGGCTTACATCCTGGACAGGATTTATGTATGAATGCTTTCTGAAACCTTTTGGCTTTCGATGCAAGAATTGCCTAAATGCCAGAATCTCCATAAGTCATATTTTCATCAGCCATGAGCACAGGTCTGGAAAAGTGAGCTGCTGGAGCTGTTGTTGCAGTTATTTTAGAGAGCGTGTACTCAAGTGAGACTGAGCTCCACCACTGACAATGCTGTCGGCATGGCGACAGCCTGTGTGAATCATTCTTACGGTATTGTATTGCTGAGGTGTTTCTGTTATTTCTCAGTTGTCCAGGCTTCTCAGTTCTTGTGTGTGTATCTGTGTGTGTGTGTGTGTGTGAGAGAGAGAGAGAGTTAGACAGAGAGAGAGAGAGAGAGAGAGAGAGAAAGAAAGAGACAGAGGAAAAAAGTCAGAGAAAAAGAGAGTGAGAGAGAGAGAGAGAGAAGGAGAGAGAGAGGCCATGCAGTCATATGAGGGGAAACTCAAATCTATTTTAGGGGGAATTAAAGAGGCAGCACTACTAGCTGTGAAATATGTACTTATATTGTGCCATGGAGGAAGACATAGGCTATGACCTCAGTCCAGTGAAATCACCCCACTATACCATTTTATTCAATCAAAATATTACTATTTTATATGATTACTGTTTAATAATAACAACAACAACAACAACAACAACAATAATAATAATAATAATAATATACATTTATTATGCATTTTCCATTCTTTTGGATTTTTGTTTTTATTTTCCGTATAATTTCCCTTCTATTTGTAATTACTATCTTATTCCGTATTTATTTCTTAATTACTTAAAAGCTTGATTAGTTTCATTGCTGTTGTTTCATGCTTTGGCAATATTTTGAATTTCAACAGTCATGCCAATAAAGTCCATTGGAATTGAATGGGATTGATTCTCCTTGTGTGATGCACTGTTGTACTTGCTGTGTAATTAAGAGATCACTATCGAGTGAATGTGGTGATCACTGATGTGTGCTTTGACTGCTGTGTTTGTCAGAAGTCCAGAAGGGTTGGTGGAGAGAGGCCTGTTGTTTGGCTGTGTTTACACAGGGAACAGTAGAGATGTATGCTTACTGGGGAGAGTCAGGAAGAGACCAAGGGACTGGAGTTAAACAGGAGTCAGCAGAAAGGACGAGGAGACAGAGGAGCTTTATTCGCTCGGTGGATCCTTGCAAGGCTAGGAGTATGTGTGTGTGTGTGCGTGTGTTTGCGTTTGGTATGTGTGGGCGGTTGAGTAGGTGTGAGTGCTGTATTGAGTCAAGCTGAGTAGAATTGGACAAGACAGATGTAAAATAGGTTATCTCCTTTCCAGGGTCAGCTGACATCTATGATATTTTATTTTGAACAGAAACAGAACAGAGGCAGAGTATGAACTGAGGCCCCATTAAATATGCTGCATGTCTGTTGCATTTTGATAATTAGAGTTTTTCTTTGCTGAACTTAGACACATAAAAAGGATGTTGTAAAATCCAAACAAAATGCAACACAAATTTATATATATCCAGTGAACCTCTGTTTATTTTACATCTAGAAATTCCCTTGATAATGTGTTTGCTAGTTGTTATAAGGCTTTCCCTAGTGGATCAGATGTTTACTCTTTTAGACTGGGAGGAAAACTCTTTCATGAAGCTGAGATTTTAATAGCACAGTGTATATGTGCCTTCTGTCTGTGTACACCCTATGCACACACATGTGTACATACACGTAAGCAGATATGTGTGTGCATGTGTGTGTGTGTGTGTGTGTGTGTAGTTGTAGGTATGTGGGTGTGTGTGAGCGAGGACATTCCTCGACTGGAGATTTGAGATGAACCGTGAATGCTATAATTCTGACTCTGATGTCCTGAGGCTTGTTGACCTTTTATTGACCTCTGGGGCCCTGGCATGATTCCACCTCTTTGTTCTTTAATCTGCTCAAACCAAACCAATTCCTTCTCTGCCTCCAGAATTTGTCTATTTATGTGTCCAGATTTGTGTGTGTAAGTGTTCTCATGAGCACACACACACACACACACACACACACACACACACACACGCACACACAGATGAACACATGAGAACACAACGAGCGGACTCCATTTTGCTGTTATTCTTTGCTAATTGCCTGCAGTCATGATTAATTCACTGACCCCGTTTTCCAGAAATAGACTGTAGTCGTCTGCAGCCCAGGCCCACAGACCTGATCCTTCTCCATCTCTCCTGCTCTCAATTCTCTTGACTTTTCCATTCTTTCTGCAGATGAGAGCTGATATAACAATAATAATAATAATAATAATAATTCAAACTATTCAAATATGTGTATGAATATGTTACTTTATTGTATTATATGCTAAATTGATATGCTGAAGATCCAGCAAATAACTCTAGTCTAGTACAGAGCAAAGAGAGATGTGTAGCTGAAAAGAAGAATAAGGAGTCACAGATCATGTGAAATGTCCCCTAAAACCCCTCAGGGAGATAATCAGCACTCAAGAATAATCCTTACTCCAACACACACACACACACACACACACACACACACACACACACACACACACACACACACACACCTTGATCGGCCATGAAGTTATTTGGTTTTGGATGAGTAGGCAGAACAGTTGCAGCAGTAGAGCACTGAAGATAGCACTTAATACTACATATTTTGCCCTCCTCTCAACTTTAAGGTATATTTTATTTCTGGAGGTTTGGGCAGGGGCTGCAGACTCTGCAGTCCCAACACCCTCCCCCCACGCACACACACTCACACACACACACACACACACACACACACACACACCTTCCCGTAAACCGTCTTTGGCTCAGACTCAGTGTTGTAATAATCTAATATGGGCAGTAGAACGCTGCTTTATTTCGAGAGTCATGATTCAGCTTGGCAGGGCGAGGACGTTACGCTCTGTGCACCAAGCATGAAATTGTATTGTGCAAGAAATGGAACAAATCCAGTGGTTTTCACAGGCGCAACCCTCAGCTACTCCTGCTCCAGCGCCAGGCGCTACTGCATCCTTGAGGTGCTCGGGGCGTTGCGGAAAACCCTCCCCTTGAGCTGAGGCCCTGATTGTGGATTAACTTTGGATACACAGGGAGTGGCGTGAGACTGATTGGTTGGTTCCAGAGAGTGTGTGGTGGTTGCGTCTAGGTTCTGTGTTGACCCCTACTCTCTATTCTAATCTCCCCCCTACTCTCTCTCACTCAATTCAGTGACAGTTTTTAACGATTGTGTACACACTTACACATGCTAAAATTATCACACGATCAAAACACCTGTGCAGATTTGAACAACATTAAACAAAATGTCTGCTTCTCACTTTTTACAAAACTTTGCAGACTTTAGACACAAAAAGCACTGGTAAGTTCTTGTATTTGTAATTTAAAGACGCTGCCCTCCAAAATACTGTACACATGAACAGAGCTACACAGCCAATGAAATTGAAAGAAAAACTGTGTAAAAATTTGGCCTTGTGTGTTGTAGTTTGAAAATATATTTTATATATATTTCGTTTTATTTGAAATATAAATATGCTTTATATAAATTATCCCTTACATAAAAATACATGCTACTTCCTACAAATATATTTTGTATTGATCACAGTAGTGTGTAACTGACCGCAATTGCGTCAGATCATTTGAAGACTGTGTTAGTGAAATGAAAACAATATAGCATTTTATAAATATGCGTATAGTTTATAAATATGTGTATAGTTTATAAATATATGTATAGTTTATAAATATGCGTAAAGTTTATAAATAAGCATATAGTTTTGACT
The DNA here is from genome assembly GCA_015244755.2 of Tenualosa ilisha. Classification (NCBI taxonomy): domain Eukaryota; kingdom Metazoa; phylum Chordata; class Actinopteri; order Clupeiformes; family Clupeidae; genus Tenualosa; species Tenualosa ilisha. Next base: position 3,128,017 of record PYXC01001488.1, read on the forward strand.
GAAGTGTGTCATTTTGCAAACAATGACTTAGGAGTTATGCCACCTGGGTGTGCTGTTTGGATAATTGTGTGAAGCATTTGGAAGAAATGAGCAGAGTTTTCAAAAACTTGTGTAAACAGTTGAAAATGAAAATGTAAGCAAGCTTTATTTGCATGGCCATTCATACAGAAATAATGTTGCCAAAGCTGGTAATATTGAGTTACTCCAAACAGGTTGGCTTATTATCATGTGATTCAAGAATAAATATTTAATATCTTCTATCTAATGTCTTCTATCTACATTCCCAGTTTGACATGCATCATCTTTCTCTCTCTTTTTCTCCCTCTCTGGTTTGTTTCAAAAAGTGCATGTAAGGCAAATTGTCCATGGTGCTTTGGAATGTGTTTGTGTAGTGCTTGGATTGGTATGGAACTCAAGCACTGTCACAATCATGTCAAGTTGACAAATATCATAAACAGGTTCCATTTTCTTGGCTTATGTCACAAGATTTATTCATTGACTTAGGGGGTCAAGTGTAGTTGGATGGCCTAGTGTGAGTATACCTATAATCAGAAGTAAACTGGCAGGTAAACTGTATTTCAGCTAAAGAGTTTCAAGACAAGGGGTTGAGCCTTTATGACATGTGCCGTTGCTTTATGACACTTGCTGACAAAAGCTGTTCACCATAGCAACCTTTCTGCTGTGGAAGCTTTCTTGCTCGTAATTTCATTCCCTCTTTGGAAATTACGTTTAGCCAAATTAAAGTGTTTCAATCATCGCTATGAAGCCACACAACTTTATTTACCAGTGACCACAACAAAATAGATGACCTTTCAAACACCACCTTCCCTAAAACTAGCATTGTCTGTGGTTAAATGATGAGTATGCTACAGGCTTTACTGTAAGGTCACTAATCTTACATTACCTGTGGTAAAATGATGACGGTGGTGTGGCTGGAAGTTTTGGCTGTTCCTTGCTAGCTATTCTCTTCTTTGTGATCATCCGTCGTCTTTTCCTTCTTTTTTTCGGACAATGGGTATCAAAAAAATTGCATAGCTCTGACAGACAGCAGACAGATTCTATGTCAACAATACAGTCAGTGGAGAACTCTGTGATGCAGACCATGAGCCCAATGCTATTGCATTGGCAAGATTCTAATTTGCACAATTGCTTACTTATTTTTGAAGATTCCAACAATTTGCATAACACTGTGCAAGATGATGGTTTTTAATGTTGAAATGATAGATGTGGAGGAGAGGGATGAAGAATGGTTCAAATTATGGACATTGAAATGGAGGAGGCCTATGCATGCCAAAACTTCTTTTTACTTGTGGAGAATTGTAGAAATGCACAAGAACATCTCCACAATGCTCCACAAGTCAACAAGGTCTTATGGACAGCAAACCAGCTCTGACTGCTGTAAGGCACTGGAGCTTCTACAGATCTGGTGATGAACTGACCTTAAGCCCTGGTCAGCTGAACGTCTCGACAGATAGAGGTCTCTCTCCCCCCTGTCCTGGACACCATGAAGCATTTACTCTTCGGTCTATATTGTTTTAAATGTTCTCATTCTCCTTCCTACCTGGCAAGCTTGTATAACAGGGCTATGGTTGGAATTTCTCTGAACTATCAGTTTAACAAGTGGAAGTGGAATCACACAAAAACAAGTTGAAAGAATTCTGTTGGTGCTGGTGGAGTCGCACACACTGAACAGGTTGAAGCAATAGATGCTCATCAACCGCTCAGATCCTGTCAGACATCTGAGCATTGTGTGTGTGTGTGTGTGTGGGCAATTTCATTATAGTTAGTCTGTTTATAATATAGTTTTCCTTTCTGTCTCTCTCTTCATTAGCCCCCCCACCCAAACCTCCCAAACCCCCCAACCCCCTATGGGGCCATTGCACTGTGTGCCCATACTGTGCTCACCATGGCAACGCAGTGGCGTGCGTGATCCACTGGCATCCCTCTCTTGCTGGGCGTCTTATTGAAACGGATCATCATAGCTAGTGTGGCCCCTGACGCAGGCAAACAGACCTGAGACACAGGCCCCATACACACGGTTGATCTTTAACCCCCAACACTGGAGACTGCTGCGGGGGGGCAGGGGACCTTTTAGGTCTTCATTCTACGGTTGATCTGAATCTATGGTGTAGCAGTTCAGATGTGAGAGAAGTATTTGCTTTTAGGAGGATGTGGGATAATTATCCAAAATTATCATCCCAATAATTATCCTGAATTTTCTCAGATTCGGTGCTAGATTTTTGATTCAATTTCTCAAGCATAATGTTCCTAGTTGTGTCTGACCAAAAGCTGAATTCTTACCTTCCTCTTTCTTTTTTTTCCTACATCTCCTCTCTTTCTTTTTCTCCCAACCCTCCCTCTCTCCCTTCCCCTTTTTCTCCTTTTTTTAAATTTATATTTTATTTTCATATTCTGCATACATGTCTGCACTGGAAAGGAGTTGCTTTAATCTCATTGGACATTGTATATAGTGACAATAAAAGGCATTTTTCTTTTTCTTTCTTTTTTCTTTTCTTTTATTCTTCTTCTTCTTTCATCAGCTCCGGATCGGGATCCACACAGGCTCAGTGCTGGCGGGGGTAGTGGGTGTGAAGATGCCTCGTTACTGTCTGTTCGGGAACAACGTGACGCTGGCCAGCAAGTTTGAGTCGGGAAGCCACCCGCGCTGCATCAACGTCAGTCCCACCACATACCAGTAAGACCCAGTGCTGAGCTGATGGGAAGCTTGTTAAAACTCAAGTGGACTTTTATGTATTGTAAAAAGAAGCATGCCAGCGTTTACGGTGGCCTTAAAGCATGTGTATGTGCATGTATATAGAATGGACTTATATGTGTTTGCATGAAAGGGATTCTGAATTTGTGTGTGTGTGTGTGTGTTTAACCTCATTTAACCTCAGGGGCCTGTTTCTAATCTTTTGACTGATCATGTTAGGTTTAAAGGATTATATTGATGGTAGCCCATCTCTCTCTCTCTCTCTCTCTCTCTCTCTCTCTCTCTCTCTCTCTCTCTCAGTGTGTGTTTGTGTGTGTGTGCGTGTGTGTCTGTGTGTGCATGTGTGTGTGTGTGTGTGTATGCTTGAGAGAGAAAGATTGAATCTCATAAATGCAGTCACTGATCATTATACACTGTGTGTGTTTGTGTGTGTGTGTGTGTGTGTGTGTGTGTGTTGAAAAAGATATCAGGTGATCAGCTGAGTGTTGTTGCCACCACTGCAAGCATGGCAAGGACTGCATTAGGATTTGTTCCACAGATCGATAGCCACTTACTAAGATCAGAGGTCAAACCTACTGGACTGTGCGTATCTCTTTGTGAGCCAGGCTTTGTTTAATGACTCAGCGCCCATTGAATAGGTCTCCTCTAATGTGTCGTGTGCTATTGAACTGCCTCAGCCCTCCCCATTGTTTTCAGTTGAATGGAAAATTAATTGCGGTTGAGTTGAGGTCAAAGAATCTGTAACCTGTTTCAGCTCATTTTGAAATAATTTGTCTTATACAGTTGTCTGATAACTTTAAGGGAAGGAATAATAGCTTTGTTTATATGGATGTCAGGATGACACAATGTTGTGATCGTGTCTCCAAGTGTTTTTCAACCCTCGTCGCCTTTGACGTCAAGAACAAGCTGTTCGAAAGGATCGTTTTTTTTTTATTACCACACAGAAAGTGTAAGTGCAGGAATTTGACTGTGTAAAATAATTGTATGTGCCCGGACATAATTGTCGAGGGTATACAAACTGTGTCATGTTATTCAAACAAATTCAGCTGGACTTCCAGAAACTGTGTCATGGAGGCAAATGTGGTGACAAGGCCATCTTTGAAGAATGCTCTGAGCACTGTCTGCTGCAAACCTCTAAAGACCCAATAAGGAACATTTGGCTTGTATGTCAGAACAGACTATGTCAGCTGGGCCCTCTCTCATGTCTCATGTCTTCACTCCTGCTGGGTCTGACCACTTGAGTTCCATACTCCCCAAGCTAGACTCTCTCTCTCTCTCTCTCTCTTTCTTTCTCTCTCTCTGTCCCACCCTTTTCCTCTCTCTCTCCTTTCTTTGGCTCTTTCTTTCTGTCTCTATCTTCCTCCCATTCTTTCCCTTCCTCCTCGTCTCTATCTCCCTCTGTCTCCCTCTCCCTTTTTCTCTCTCTTTTCTCTCCTTTCTTTGGCTCTCTCTTCCTTTCTCTATCTTCCTCCTAGTCTTTCCTTTCCTCCTCCTCTCTCTGTCTTCCTCTCCCTTTTTCTCTCTCTCTCCCTCCCATTCTTTCCCTCCCTCTTTCTCTCTCGCTCTCTCCTCTTTCTGTCTCTCCTCTCTCTCTCTCTCTCTCATTCTCTCTTTCTGTCCCATTGTCGTCTCTGCTTCCCTTAATGCACTGGAGCTAATTACTCAGACCAACTAATTCAGCCCAGCCCAGCCCGGCCCAGCCCAGCGCAGTCCCAGATGCCATGCTGAGTCATGCCACCCACTGACATTTGCTCTCTGCCCAGGAGCCAGC
>PYXC01001488.1:3140000-3195000 GCA_015244755.2 Tenualosa ilisha
CTGATATCTCTCCATGCTGTTGGAGAGATGAGGGGAAACTAAACAGCACAAATAAAACTTGAGACATGTGGCTCGGCCAGGAACAGCTCTCTGCTCATACAGATACACATGCACATAGTCGAGGTAGGAGGTAAGAGGGCAGCAACTAACCCTTATTCTGGCTGGACAAAAAATGGAGTGAGTCAGGGAGAGAGAGAGAGAGAGAGAGAGGGAGAGAGAAAGACAGTGATAGATGAAGAGTGACTTCAGAATGAGATGTGGGATGGAGAGGAGATGAAAGGTGAGGGGAGGTTGAGAGGGTGTGCTGTGGGGTGGAGGTGGCAGTGTGTGTGTGTGTGTGTGTGTGTGTGTGTGTGCGTGTGTGTTTTGCAGTGGGGTCTACTGTGCATGCAGGTCACTTAGGCTTCCTCTGTCACTCAGCATCATGGTCATCATGGATGGAGAGAGAGAGAGAGAGAGAGAGAGAGAGAGAGAGAGAGAGAGACCATGAGTCATGCTTAACTGGTTCTAACTGGTTTGTTGCTTCTCGTTCATATTGAGTGAGTGTATATGTATGTGCCCTTCTGATGAAGTAAAATCTGTGTGACTTTTTTGCCTGTCAGAATATGAGCTGTCTGTGCGTGTGTGTCTGTGTGTGTATTTGCGTTTCTGTCTGTCCCTCTCCTTTGCTACAGGCTCAGTGTAGCATTAAGCAGAGCAGACAGATGTCACGTCAGAGAGTCGGTCTTCCATTAAGCTCAGCAGCACCACTCGCCACTCTTGCCAGTCTGCTCCAATACAACAGTATGGCCAACATTGTCAGGCCCAAACGCAACACGCACACACACACACACACACACACGCAGGCTCTTCTCCAAAATAGCATCAATGTGCATCTCAGAATAGCAGCGGCTTCATCATGAGCTACTGGCTGATTCAGCAAGCACAGGGGAACAGAGTGACCCTCAAATGGTGCTGATGATTGTATATATTAGTATCAAACAAACCCACACAAAAACAAATAGCAGTAGATAGACACATTCACACAAACACACAAACACACACGCACACACACACACACACACAAACACACACACACACACACACACACACACACACACACACACACACACACACACACTCACACACACACACAAACACACTCACACATATACACACACACACACACACATTGTTAACACAGAAACAAACACTGTCATTATTACTCTTCCTACACAGAAAGTCTGTGTCTATATCAAGAAAAAATTACACTGATGGACACATCCTTCTACACTGTGTGTGTGTGTGCATGTGTTTGCATGTGTGTGTGTGTGTGTATGTGTGTGTGTGCGTGTACATGGATGTGTGTGTGTGCATGTGTGTGTGTAAGTGTGTGTGAGTGTGTGTGTGTGTGTGTGTGCATGTGTGTGTGGATCAGGAGCTTCTTGACTTCCTAGGCCTTGTGGGAGAGGTGTAAGGAAAGGACATTTGTAGGTCACCTCCAAAGGCAGTGACAGTGCAACACCAGCAGGGCCAATGGAGAGGGTTAGAGCTGGACAGAGGAGACAAGCTGAATGCAAATAAAAAAGAACACAAGGAAAAAGGTTTGAGAGGAGAAGATAAGATAGGCTGGATGGCTGGCATTTATTTCTCTTTCTTATCAGTATTGGAGAGAGAGAAAGAGGGAGAGAAAGAGGTGTATTCATTCAGAGAGAGAACGAGAGAGATGTCTTATTTGCTCATAAAAGACAAAAAGTTTTTTTTTTTTTCATAGCAGTAATAAAAGTGTTGCAGTTAGTCTGTAATAATATTTTTTGTTATATTCCCACTACTTCCTAACTACTGGCTTCCAGTGGTGTGAGGGGGGGGGGGGGGGGGGGGTAGGTGACAGCAGAATGGAGGGGGCTGGGGTTGTGACAGGAGAACAGAGTCGGGGTGAAAAGAGAGGTCAGAGAAAGGAACTTCAGGTGAGAAGAAAGGCAGGACACCGGTGAGGATGTGAAGAGAGGAGATGTAAGGATGTTTAACACAGCGAGGAACACGTTAGACGCCGTTAGGCCTCGGCGCTCAGTTCTATTCACTATAACCTCGGATTATTTCGGGATCCAAAAACACATTTTTATAGTTTATGTTATTCAACATACACACAACAAATCTATGATGAACTAAAGCCTGAAATATCAAATCAATTGCGATATCGATGGCAGGTTGTGTGTTTGCACCATGGCTGCTGCACTCTGAGCACTCCAGCTGAGGGGAAAAAGCGGCAGAGCGTGACTTCAGTCTACCTGCAAACAGTGGAAGTTTAGCTTTGAGGAAATAGGTGTTTATTATGTTTATAAGAATTAAAGCTAAAATCACTATCCTCCCTCATCAAGCTATTTGTGTTATTATGTGATTGTGTGTGTGTATGTGTGTGTGTCTGTGTGTGTGTGTGTGTGGAGGTCGGGGGGGTCAGGAGGGGTGTTGGGCTCGTCAAAGCGCCCAATGTCTCGACATCCTAATAAAATCTCTTGTGAGGAGGAAGGAAAGCAGCTGAGAAGAAATGCACCCTGGGACGACAGCTCCTCCAGCAGCGGGACTAGACGCTTCCTCCAGCTACCTGTCATTGCTGGCTGGGCCCCACTGTGGTCTCCACCCTCTCCAACCCCTGCTGTTCGGGGAGCTGAGGGACCAAGGGCTCCTCTCTGGGAGCAGGGTTTGTGGGACCCACTGTGACCAATGCCCACCGCTTCTGGCTGCCAGCCTGCCGCTGCAGCTCCGTGAGTGGCATCCGTCAGACAGGAACCACGCAGCACAGCAGTCAGGAAGACCACATCTAATTATGAGGGTGGCCATTAGCCAAACATCACATTGCTGATAGACAGATAGATAGATAGATAGATAGATAGATAGATAGATAGATAGATAGGTACTTTATTATCCTGTAAGAAATGAAGGCATTCTGAAGCATCCATGTCAACAAACTCAAGACATGCACATACATCCACTTACAGAAACAGGCACAATTAGTGCATTACACTAATTTTCACTCCATAGAGGTGGGGTTAGACTGTGGACTGTATGTGTTCATGTTTTGGGGGGTTTTGGTGTGTGTTTCTTGTTTATGTTTTCTGAGTTTTGGATGATTCTAGTGTGCCTATCCTGGAGACAATGTGCATTTCGTGTGCTCTCCTGTGTGTGTGTGAAGATGTTAATTTGTGTTTAATTGTGTCTCCTGTGTGTGTACTTGCACATGCTGGATGTATGGATATTGTGTAAGCAGGCTTTTCAAGAGCATTTGATTGTATCTGTGTGGGGTATGGATAATATGTATGTGTGTGTGTGTGTGGTGTGTGTGTGTGTGTTTGTGTGTGTGAGTGTGTGTGTTTGTGTATGAGCATGTGCTTGTTTGTGTGTGTGGGGTATTTATGTGTTTGTATGTGTAAGTAGTGCTTGTGTGTGTGTGTGTGTTTGTGTGTGTGTGTGTGTGTTTATGTGTTTGTGGGTGTATATAAGTATGTGTGTGCATGTGTTTGTGTTTGTATGTGTGTGTGTGTGTGTGTGTGTGTGTGTGTGTCTGTGTTGGCATTCCAACCGGATCCCCTGAGGCTCATGCTGGCTGTCCTCTTTGGGATGAGGTCACACTGAGAGGCGCCAGAGGCTTTTCACTCAGGTGAAGCTACAGGGCCAGCAATTACCCTTCCTGAATTAAACAGAGGACCCTCTCAAAGGACCCTCCACACTCCCTCCCTCCCTCCCTCCCTCCCTCTCTCCTCTCTTGCTGCTCTCTCTATCCCCCCATCACCACTATCATTCTCATTCTCTCTGTTTTGATCTTGTCTCTAATGTCTCTCATCCCCTCCTCTGTGTCTGTTTGTTGTGTATGTCTATGAGTGCCTGTGTTTGATGAGATTAAATTAACTTGATTGTCTCAAAGGAAATTTGCTTTGAGTTGGTTTATCCACAGGAGTTCACAGGCATTAGTGGCACTTTGTCATTGTTGCATAAAGTGATGTGTTTTGAAGCAAGAGCTGAACCGTTTATCTCTCTGTTTTATAGTTCTGTTGGCTTATTATGGAATTGGCTAACAAATAAAACATAATTAAATCTATCTATCTGTCTGTCTGTCTATCTATCTATCTATCTATCTATCTATCTATCTATCTATCTATCTATCTATCTATCTTTCTATCTATCTGTCTATCTATCTGTTTTTGTCTGTCTGTCTGTCTATCTGTCTCTCTGTGTGTCCTTTTTCTGTCTGTCTGTCCATCTATCTATCCTTCTTCTTCTTCTTCTTCTTCTTCTTCCACCTTTCATTGAACCTCTTTTTATGTCTCTGTAATTGTGTCCAAGGAATGAATACTCATGAATTCAAACACCTGGGGAAAAGACAATCTTTAAAAAAAAAAAAACTGACTGTAGGCTCACAAATAACATCCCTGACAAAGAGACCTTAGCTTGCGGATGGCAGAATGAGACTCAGCCACAGTCGCATGAGCTGTTTTCACTCCAAGGGTTTTATACGGTGGGTGAGGAGGAGAGTTTGGATGATTAGCGATGAGTATCGCCACACCCCGTGTGGCACCGCCGTGCTAAAGCAGAGCGGTCTTTCATTTACCTGGTGGCGGCCTGATAGCGATGACACATTATCCAAATGAAGAGAGCGGGAAAGTGGCGAGCTAGGGGCCTTGTCCCTAATAATTCATGTTTGCCACTGGAGGCTGTGCATTGGCTCCTCATGTAATTACTCACCGCACCCATGCACACACACACCCTTACACACACACACACACACACACACACACACACACAGGATAACATGCAAAGTGTGCCCTAAATATGTTGACAAGAAGTAAATATTCATGAGGGTGTCTGTGGGAAGGCATGGCCATAAATAAGTGTTCATAGCACATGTCAAGACATATCTTTCTCATTAAAAAAACAAGCAAATCTGGTCTGTCTGTGAAGGTTATACATAAGTAGAGAATCTGCTTTTTCAGTCCAAATTGATCTGATTCTGTCTGTGCTGTGTTGCACACTTGGAATGTCAACCTATTTGTATGTAGAAGGCCTGTAGCCTACAGTAGCGTTGAGAGAGGAAGCATCCTTCAAATCATTCCTTTTCCCATCTCCACATCTCCTTCCATCTTTGTAAATGTATTAGCCGTGACATTGGTGGTGACCTTGAAGTTTCAGCGCTGTCTGATTGTCCAGACACGGATCTGACTCTGGTGCTTGCTCACATACAGCCAATGGAAGTTGATTTTATAATTTTCCCAATTTTCCCCCCTTCCCAGTCTTTGTCCTTGACCTCTCTCCTCTTTAATCCCCGTCCCCAGTGCATGATTGCAAGTGTTGTGGTGGAAGGAGTTGTGCAGCAGTCCTCCATCTTTGTGGGGCAGAAGCTGGGCGTGTGATCAGATAATGAAATAGAGGTCTGTGTCGCCTGGAGATGGACGTCGTGGTAACACCCCCATCCTCGCCCGGGGGAAATGGAGAGGGCACACCCTCTGTCTCATGCAGTGGAATGATTCAGAGAATGATTAAACTGAGCGAACGAAAGAGGGGGAGAGAGAGAATGAGAGAGAGAGAGAAAGAAAATGAGAGAGAGAGCTGCTGCCAAAGGTCTGCAGTGATGTATGAGAAATACATGAGAGAAACTGAGAGAAACCGATATGGAGACAGCTGAGTAGGGAGAGATGATGACTTCTTTATCACCGACCCTGTGCTCGATGCTGTCGTGAACCCATTTGTAACAGCAGAAGTGAACACACCCTGTTCCAGCGCAAGGGCTTCCACCCAGAGCACTCATTACTGGTGCTCCATCATGTCGCTGAGAGTTCAAAGTGAAAAGATACCACAAAGCGATCTTAGGCTGAGATTTCAAACTAGTACCACACCTAAAGGCTCCATGCTTCTGTTCAGATTTACTCTGTAGAAGTACTCTGCTTTCACACCAAGAGCTACCAAGGCTGTAAAATCGCAGGAAGTAATTCACTTTCTCCTGAACAAAATGACAAGAGTGTTTTGAGCAACAAAACCAAAAAAAACGAGCGACAAAATATAGGCATCTAGGGCAACTAAAATAAAGTCAAAAACAGTCGCCCCAACTTTACATGCATTAGGTATGATGAGCTTCAGCAGTAAATTGCATGGCAATGTCACATGCGATGGTGGCGCAGGTGGTAGACGTGCTGTTTGGCAGCAGGAGCGTTGCAGTTTGAGACCTGCTCTTTCTGACCCCATCGAAGTGTCTTGAGCAAGATACTGAACCCTTGCTCCCACTGACACCTTGCATGGCAGCCTCTGCCTCCTGTGTGTGAATGGGTGAATGTGAGGCACACACTGTATAGCACTTTGAGTGCTCATAGGAGTAGAAAAGCACTATATTCAAAAACACAATTGAAGCTATTGGTGTGATCATACAGTTAAATAGAACTGCCGTGTCAAATAAGCACCATACACTGATTCAACTACTTCACTAGAGCCAGGGATTGAAATAGTAGACTTGGTGGTGCAGGGACCAACCATGTGGTAAATGTGATGTGAATTGTAATGGACTCATTCCCTCCTCCACTCTCCACCTCGAGCTGGTGTTTAGTGAGTGTTCTGGCACATAATGGCTGCATCACCCAGGTGGGTCTGCAGGGAAAATGGCAATATTTTAGAAATGAATGTCTCAGGTGTAAAACCCTAACCTGAGGGGTAAGACAACCAACCAAGCCAAATATGGTTAGAAATTTGGGTAACAGAGAGTGCTGGTGAACACCAGACAGGTCTACGGCTCCACCAGGATCTTAGAAAAACGATGGAACCTAGATAAGCCAGAACACTGGAAGAAGCCAGTGTGCTCCTAAGGAGGGACAAGAGGGTCTGCATTTTGTTTTACAACATCTGATATGTATTCTGTGGGGTATAAAAGCGAATACTCTTCGAGAACATGGGCTAGTTACTTGGCACACCTTGTGTAGGATTTGAGTGGGTAGCCTGTCCCTGGCGTTGAGGTCAAAGACTGCAGTGATCCACAAAGTTGCCTGCCTCGAATTTTTGACCACAGGTCTCCTTCCACTGCAAAGTGTTATATGCCTTCAAAAGTGTTATATACATGTAATAAATGACTGATTGTTATTATTATAAAGGTATATATTATAGCACTGGGAATGGACAACAATGTTTAACAATGTGTTCCTCCAGCAGCATAGTTTTAAAGGTGAGAGTCAATGAGTGAGTGAAAAATTCAAAAGAGCAGACTAGTGCCTAGAATACTACAATACCAATAAACAGTATAGTAGACATAGCATATCCATGCTGTATGCCCCATTCCTCAGCATGGATATCTGGTGTATGGTCAGAGCAGATTACTGACGTCTGTCTGACTAAATACCTGTGAACGCTTCCAGTGCCAACAAGACTGAGATAATGATGATGGGATTATAAAAAGCTGTTTTGAATCAGATTGGATGAGATGAGATTACAGATTACAGTTTTTCAGTGGAAAAAAAGTGAAAATCTGTCCTTGGCTTTGTGTAGCTGAGGTTTCCATTGTCTCTTTTTTTTAGGAGGAAGAGAACTGTAACCCTCTGGGGAACGAAACCAAAACTCTTGCCAAACAGGACCATAACTGGAGCAAATCAGTGACAGATTAGGTTGGTCCACACCCACCACAAACAAAACCTCTTGTCCTTTTCTTTTCTTCATTTTTCCTTTTCTCTCTCTATCTCTCTCTCTCTCTTTCTCTCTTCCTTTTCTCCCTTCACTCTGTGTCTATCTTTCCCCTGTCCTCTCATCTTCCTTCTTTATCGCTAAGAGGCTAATACAAACAGACAGTTGCCAGGGGAGAGATACCCTCCCCCCTTCTACAGACCAAGTGTTTCCTGTCCTCTCTTCCATCTCTCCTCCACTGAGGCACTGGGCATTGGCACCCAGAGGTAGCTGTGGGGGCAATGGCCAGCCGAGGCTGAGTGAGCCTGTCCTGTCTGCATCCTTCACGCCTGTTTAGCATCAGATCCCTTCTGCTCAGATCAATCAGGCGCTGCAGGCAAGGTCGGCTGACCAAGGGAGTTTGTCAGGATGGGGGACTGATGCACTGACCACTGCTACGTCTGTGCTTCTGGAGTGGACTTTGGGCTAATACAGCTCTCTAGCCCTGATGTACTCCCTCTGCACTTAATTCCCCAGCTCATGAGACATCTCATGGAAGCCATTTGTTTGGCTGATATGGCAGTCTGAATAGCAATTGGTTTTATTGTTTTTTTTTTCTAGTAAGAATATATCATGTCATCTAAATATCTAAAAAATCATTCAAAAATCTAAAAAATACATTCAAAAAGCAAAACAAAGTTTTATTATATCTTAGTGTTCATATACATGTAGCATGTATCGGTTTCCATCAAGTCCATCAGGTGAATATCAATCAGTTGTACAGTACGTACAGTATACAATATTGTTTCATCCATTTGTTCGTGTTGTCCTTGCAGTACCCATCCATTCCGTGCTGTCACTCCACCCCCACCAACACACAACCCCCTCTCCCATGTGGCGTCTCCCCCATCCCTAAACTCTGTCTCTAGACCTTCCGCCACTGTCCTTCCACATCTGTGGGCACCAGTCACACACTCCTGCCGAAGGACAGACTAGTGACAGAGGCTCCAGCGCCATTGCCAAGGCCACCTTCAGCAAAGAGAAGAGCACCCACACCACAGCTTCACCCAGCACCTCTGCTGGCCCTTTAGCAGACCTCAGCTGGTTGACAACCAGGTACCACAGAGTTATATCCATCAAAAAAGATGATAGCAGGGGCGGTCCTTGCTTGTTTGGAGCCTGGGCAAACACCCCCTCTGATGCCTCACCTCACCTGACAGGGGGAAGACATGAACAGATCCTCACCCCCAATTATTATTATTTCTTTTTTGCTGTCTGAATGCCATTTTGAATGCAGTTCAAGAACAAATGGATGCATCTGGTTGTCTGGTTTCATTTAATGCCCCCATCTTTACCCCCACCCTAAGAGCAGATATACCCTACAGCTTCCTAAAGATAATGAACCGATTAAAAATGTGATTAAATATGCAATTTATTCTAGGGGCGCCACGTTTGCAAAAAATCTTGCTTCCGGGAAGATGCCCCCTTGAGCACCTGTCCAAGTCACCCATATCAGAAACCGCCCTGGATGATAGCACTATCACCCCCTATACATACCTATAGCACTGGGGGTTAGATGGCCACCTCCTCCACTTGTCTGAAGAGGACCAGGACTGCAGCCTCTCTTCCTCAGTTCTGCTCCCCACTCTGCAGTCCTGATCAATATGCAGCACAGAGAACTGCAGTGGGAGCACAAAGGTAAAAGCACTCGACAAGCTTCTGGGCACATTTACACGTATCTAGATATTTTTTTAAGCGAATATTTTTTTATGTTTCTTTTTTTTTAAAATTGCGTTTACACGTATCATTACCATTTGAGGAGGCTAAAACTTTCTTTACTTGTAAACAAAAGGCCCAAATGGATAAAAAAAAATATCAAAATTAACAAGCCCTCAGACACAGAGAGTCTTCCTATAATGTATGTGGACTAACTTTCCTTTCCTTCTTACCTTAAGCAGACTTATTTGCTGTCTGTCCCATACCTAATAAGCCTAGAAATCTAGATGCACCTTTGCGGTAGCAAATAGATTTGCTTAGCAGGTACGTCTAGCCACGCGCCACTGGAGATTTAGTAGGCTTACACAGGCTTGGTAAGACCAATCACAACGCTCTATCTTTGAAGAGAGTCGTTGGGCGGGCTTAGCACGATAATACAGGGCTATGACGGTGCAAATCAACTAAGTAGCCAAGGAATAGCAGTCGTTTTAATCTGCTTTGGCATCAACTTTGGAAGAGTTATACATGGGCTTTTCTTTAAAGGTTGAGCAGAAAAATGTAGGCAAGTCACTAGTTTCAAACAAGGACGTATTTACTGTTTTGCTGACATTGTTTCGATCTGAGCGCTTTCCAGTTTAAAAGACAACCGCTGATTCCGGCCCTAGGATTGAGCTCAGTCGTTTTGTCGTGGTCAGACAATACATTTTGTTGTGATAGTCTGGCTTGTCAGGCTAGTATATAATAACATAACACTTAAAAATAAAAACTACAACATTTTCTGTCTCGAGCACTACTGTACTTGGCATGCGGTGCATATGATACCACAGCTGCTGCACATTTAAATGATATATCTGGAGTTGGCTCACAAATGAGTGTGCAGCGTTTCTGAATTAATTTTCACCTCCTCATGAGAACATGTTCCAGAAAATGCAAAGGACTTGGACAATTACAACATCGGCTACGATACATCCACCACGCTGTATGGCCTGGAGTGTGAACAGAAAGACACACTTAATACACACTTGGCATGCTCGAGTGAACTTTGTACTTCTTCTTCCTTCTCAATGATGTTATATCCCCAGGGGGGGGACTGCTTTAAAGAGAATTGCCAGTTTTCTTAAGGATTAGTGGGCATTCTGCCTGTATATGTGTGTGTGTGTATGTGTGTGTGTGTGTGTGTGTGTGTATATGTGGGGTAAATCTGATGGGTTTGGAGCCATCCTCAGTGCTGGCGATAAATTATGCCAAAAAAATGCAGAGTGTGAAAACAGCATCTAAGACTCTCCCTCGCTCCCTTTCTTTCTCTCTCTCTCTCACACACACACACACACACACATACACACACACACACAAACGTACACGCACTGAAGCTTACATAACTGGGCCTTCTGTGGCTCTCTCAGTGCAAGCAAACAGCAGCATCCGAAGACAAGGAGCCCAGATCCAAACCAGCGACTGTCAAAGCCCGTCAATATGACAGATGAGCCAGGGAGAGGGAGGCGCAGAAAGTCATCCCCTTGCCAGAGATATGAAGGAGAATGTGTGTGTATGTGTGTGAGTGTTTGTACATTAGTGTATGTATGTGTTTATATGTGTGTTTGAACATTAGTGTATATATATGCATATTTGTGTATGTGTGTGTGTGTGTGTGTGTGTGTGTGCGTATGTGTGTGTGTCACTTGTGTGTGTGTCCCTGCTCTGCAAAGCCCCTTTCCTATTCACACAGTGACCCTTTTGAAAAGTGGCTTCAAAGGTGACCCAGTTGGACTCAGAGAGAATTGCTTGTGTGAAACGGTTCTGCTCGCCATGTGACCCACATGTACAGTCTGTCTGACGCACCACAACCCCTTTGAGGTCATCGGCGAGGACGGATGACGCAAATAACCAGACTGGCGGCTTCCAGAAAGATCGTGTGCTGTATAAATCCTCTTCATGCCCATGCATGTATACTGTATTCTCTTATTCGACCTTCTCCCAAAGTGCAGCCACTGCTTTCAAGTGTCCTCTGATGTAGTGTTCCGACACTCCAGGAGACAGCCAGTCATCCAGAGGCTGTGCAGAAGAGACAGCTCTTCTGTAAACAGTGCCAGTCTTGAGCTGCCTGTCTGTGGGACAGAGAGAGAGAGAGGGAAAGGGAGAGGGAGAGGGAGAGGGAGGGAGGCCTCTGTGTGCCGTTTGAGATGCCGCTCCTCAGCCTGATTCTCCAAACCTGGGTGACTCTGCTGCTACTGGACCCAAGAGGATGAAGAAGAAGAAAAAGAAGAGTGAGTGCTGTCAGTCAGTTTACTTTTGTGTGTGTATGTGTGTGTGTGTGCTTGTGCGTCAGAATAGGAAGTAGGAGTGTTGACGCGACAGCTTGTCATGGATGAAGAAGTTAAATGGGTAGGGGAAACTTTGGGATACACACCGTTCCCTATGACACAAGCATAGAGTCAGAAGGGCTCACAGATGCAAACACATACAACCTCACACATGCAGACATGTGCACACACACACACACACACACACACACACAAACACACACACTAATCTGGTTGATCAGACTGCATTCATCATACTGTCCTCACTCTTTCATTTGGAGCTAATCGTACAGGCTGGATTTCATTAGCCTTCATGCATTATGGCCCCATAAGCCATCTTCATGGACTCCCCCCTATAATGAAGTGCTCTGTCCAAAGAGAGGAACCTCAGCCAGAGACGCCATGCAGACATCCAGTAAGTGAAAGGGGGGAAAGATAGAGAGGAAGAGAAAGATTGATTAGATAGATTGAGAGATATGATGCACAGCAAAATGCACATCAATGCAGATATATACAATGTCCTGTTACTTTGGGCGCAAAAATGTCTGTAACAGTCAAGTTACTGCAATATCAGTGCATATTATATGCCCCAACCCATTTTTGCTGTCCTGTCATTGGGGCAGAGCCAGGCAGAGAGGGCCAAAACACTAACCACTCATGGATTATACGGCTCTATTAGCTTGTTTCATCCGCCGTGGTGCCGGTGCTGGTGCCGTGCCGGTGCCCAATCTAGAACTGGTTCTGCATGTTTCGAGCGAACAATCACTCATTCAATTCTCATTCACTCACTCGCTCCCTGAAATTGCTGGTCCAGAAGTCGGAACCACACACGTCACAGTGCTGTTAGCAAAACGAAGCTAATGTTATGTGCAAGCTGTGTGCATTTCATATGTGGCTGTCCCATCCGTCTGCTGAAAGTTAACAACGTTTGACAACTGGTTAGTTTTGTCTACCATAATGCAAATGTCACTCAACGCATAGCCCATTTGTGTTTTCTTGGTACAACTTCTACCTGTGCTGGCCAATGCCACCATAAATCCCTTAGCTACCTTTACGCTAGCATGAATGCATTGTTGTAACATGAATACAAGTATTTTATTAAATGGTATATTTTCGACAGGTTTCAGATAGCCAACATTTGACTATTTTAGCACACATACTTTATATCTGTTTCTGCCTTGGAGTGTCAGAATTAATAATTTGAAACGATAGTAAAAGGCTACATGTCAAAAAAGTCACCGACCCCTGGACCAAGGCTACGTGAACGTAACCATGGTAACAATTTGCTGTACAAATTTCGGTGCTGAAACCTGTGGAAATGCGTGTCAGTGCTGGTGCTGGTGTTGAACCAGAACCAGTTCAAGTCCAGCTCCAGCAGCAGCACCGGCACGGCCCTGGTGGAAAAGAGGTATCTGTCTCTCTACTGTGTCACTAGGGCATCAACTGTGACCAAACAATGGAAATAAAGTGGTACTAGAAGTAACCAAAAATCTAGAGCGAAGTGTGGAGTGCTCTAGAATCTTTGGTAAAATAATAATAATACTGTATGCTGCTGTGTATCATGTATATGAATGTGTGAGTGCAATTGCCTTTGTTGTGCACACAGTTTCTCCTGCTCTCTCTCCTCTCTGTTTTAAGCTCCTCTGGAGTGCACAGTCATGGCTGTTTGTAGTTTTTCTCTATCTTCATCTTCTGTCTTTCAACATATCCCTTTCGTATCTCTCTATCTCTGTCATTCTTCCTTATTCTAAGTTTCATTTCTTCATTCATCATTAGCCCCCGGGCTAATGCTCACTATCGTCTCTCCAACTTCACTCCATCTATCTCCTTTACTTTTCAGATTCTCTTCCTCTCTGTCAATTCATCTCCATTCTATTCTCAGACTTTCTTTTTCCTCATCATTTCCCTGTCTCTTGGGCCAACACTCTTGGCCCCTCATCTCCCTCTCCTTCTCTCACACACACTCACTCTCTCTTTTTATCCCCACATTCTCTCTCTCACACTCTCTCCCTCTCCCTCTATCACCCACACTCACTCTTTCTTCGCTCCCCAATTCTCACTCTCTCTCTCACACACACATATACACTCACTCTCTCTTTCTCTCCCCACACCCTCTCTCTCCCTCTTTCTCTCCCCCTGCCTCTCTCTCTCTCTTCCCACATCTCTCTCTCTCACGCACACATTCACACTCTCTCTCTCTCTTTCTCTCCCAACATCTCTCTCTCTCTCTCAAACACACACACACACACACCCTGTCTTACTGATCCTGCATCTCTTCCTTCCACATCAATCTGCATCTCTTTACCATTCCGGTCCTGTTTGAATGATCTCTGTCAGTTTACCCATCTCACTCCCACTTCATCATGCCCTCCATCCCCTTTCCTCCATCGCTCCCCCTCCATAGCCATCACTCTTCCATTCTTCTCTTTCTTTCTCTCTTTCTCTCTCTCTCTGCATCTCTCTCTCAGACTGATTGAGTTCCAGGCCCTGTTTGGCCTGTACTGAAGACAATGAAAAGCCTTGGACTCTACTCAATAACCCCAGTGGTCAGTTGAGGTGCAGGGAGAGAGACGGAGAGATAGAGAGAAAGAGAAGAGAGAGAGAGAGAGAGAGAGAGAGAAAATCCATATTTTTAACTGTGTCTCATTTTCCCCCTGATGGTATTTATACAGCCCGTAGTAAATCCCCAGGCTTTTCTTTCGTATATCGGTTTTCAGGCTTTGTGAGTTTACAGTTGGGAGTGTATGGGATGGGCATTGTAAATACAGCAGCGCACTAATGGAAAAATCAATCAGGTTACTTTGACGGCCTCTTCACCATCGGTCAGAGATCAGCTGTAAATCGAGAAGCTCTTGTCACGTTTATGTGGAGATCCCTTATCTTGGCTCAATAAAGCAGAGACAGCTTCCACACAGGCAGAGTGCAGACAGCTAACAGGTTGTCAGTGTGGGGGTTATGGTTAAGTTTGTTTAAGGTTGCCACATCTATGTGTTACAGTAGTATATTTGAGTGTTTTTCAGATTTTTAATGGGTTTACAGTTTTTTTCAATCGATAACAAGCTTTTGTCCGATCATCAGCCTCATTTTCAAAACTCTAAATACAATTTGCACACCATGTGCCTGTTCTGGCCATACAGTTGACACATTTCTGTTTTTTTTCACACTATATGCAGTCAATGAATGCATTTCTATAAAGTTTCCATTTTCTTTACATACAGGATCACCCCAACACCAAAAAGTATGTATGTTTTATGTCTTATTTGCAAATGCTTACACACAGTGTGCTAGAAATTGAACTCTAATGTCCAGTAACTTAAATACAGTACAAATAGACAAATAGATAAATAGACAAATCATTTCCAATTTCAACTGTAATTGGAGAAGTGGACAGGTGTTGACAACAGACTGGTGATTTGTAGTACTTTGAGTTTTGAAGTGTTGGACAAGTGTTGCACACATCACTGTAAGCACTTACACAAATATTATTGGTAAAGTAAAGTAAAGTTTCACAGGAAAGTTCAAAGCAAACTGTAAAATAAACGGAAGCAGGGTTTTGAAATGAATGTATTCCATGAAGTCATGGATTTGAAATACATGAAAATGAGTGTAGTTTAAGAAAAGCCATGACTTGTTAGTATTTTGAAAATGTTCACCGTGTAAAGAAAACACATGCTAGTGTTTGGTAGAATTGTTTGATTTTGAGCCAGATTGTGTCTTGGTGGTGTTAGCGTGTGTAGACAGACGTTTTTAGCATCTTGAAATGTAGACTGATTGTTTTGTAAACAAAATGCACTTTTGATAAGAAAACTAATTTGGCTAATTGTGTGATGTAGGTGTTTTGCTGTGTTACGAGTTTTTAAAAAGTATTTTAAGTATAGATTAATGCTTGTGTCCGTTTGTGTGTGTGTGTGTGTGTGTGTGTGTGTGTGTGTGTGTGTGTGTGTGTGTGTGTGTGTGTTTATTTATTTATTTATTTTGGTTACAACTGCTATCAGTGATATTTGTATTATACTTCAATTATATGTTTAAGCTGTATTATATTGTCACCCTGTAGTGGGTCAAAGGAGGCTATTTTTGGGGGAAACAAGCATCTTGTCAGTTAACATAATAACTTGTGAAATGTCCTTCCATGTTTTGAGTTAGCATTACTCAACTTTTCTAACCTGTTGTAGTCCCTCTCCCACCTTTTTTAAGACATGTTGCTAGCATGGAAATTTGAAAGGAATATAAATACTCCATATAACAATATATAATAACAATATATATATTTTTTCTGTTTCAACTGATCTGTTGTTCTTGGACAATTCTCAAGATAATACGTGTCGCAAGGAGATTTTGATAAACAAGTCTGTGTATGGATGGATATGACACTTTGGTCCAAAGACATATGTCTGTTTTTTGGCCTTACTTACCCAATTTGTAAATTGTCTGTAATACATCAAAAATTATATTCTTTGTACTTTTTATTAATTGTTGTTACTCATTACTATGAAGTACTTGATTTACTTAGTATGCAATTATATTTAATTTCCAGGTTATAATCTAAAGTGGTACCAAAACTGCAATGTTCAAGCATCACATGCAACATTCTCCTTCCCTTCCCTTGATCACATTAAAGAGAACATTTCAGATCCCAATGTAGGGCTTTTTTCCCGTAGGGCTTATTTTAATGCCAAATAAGGTTGTCTATTTTCTCTTACTTAATGTTGTTCTCATGGAATTAGGGAAGTTTTGGAACCCCAGCCATGTCTCTCAGGGTTTTCTTAATGACTAACAAACCACAAAGCCACTTGACTAACCTTAGACTGTAGAGTAGAATAACTAAAGAGGAGCTTCAAAATACAGCTGGATCAACACTCCCACGACAGACACACTATGATATCCCCCCCTGGCCCCAATTCCAACCCCCTTGATCCAATACTAGCAGTAGAATCTGTGAAGCAGCAGCCAGTGACCTGCCTGCCGGTCCAGCTACTGAAAATAGCCGTGGAGGACCAGCACCCCTCCTGCTGGGCTGCGACTGCTTGTGTGCCTGACTGAGTGTCTCAGGCCTCTCTCTGTCTCTCCTCTCTCTCTCTCTCCTCTCGCTCTCACTCTTGGGCATGGGCATTGTGGGTGAAAAAGCACAACAGTATTATTGGATTAGCGGCTTCCTGTCAGAGCCAAAATGGCCGTCCTCTGGGCCCTTCTGGCAGTTGCACTTAAAGAAGCAGGAGGGCTCCTGACAAATCACACCTCTTGTGTGTAATGTGTGCATGCAGGCAGATACAGACACATAAATAGAAACACTCCTAGACATGCCCGCACACACAAAGGATGCCCTTTACACCCAGATGGACACTCTGTTCTGATCCTTCATAAACACACACACACACACACAAAACACCCCTCACATGTGAAGAACACCCCTCAACTACCCCGTCAGCCATTACGTCACCCATTTGCACCTTGTCTGTGAGATGAAGAGGAAACACAATGGTGTTAAAAGCCCTGGGAGGGGACCAGAGAGGCCCCACAGGAGCCGGTGTGTGTGTGTGTGTGTGTGTGTGTATGTGTGTGTGTGTCATGCTCACAGAGGGAGTCTGTCAGATGGACCCACTCTGACAGTGTGAGAGGCTCAGTGAGGGGCCCAGAGCCTGGCTGCAGGAAGAGCGAGAGAGTGAGAGGAGAGAGAGAGAGAGAAAGAAGAGAGAAAGAGAAAGAGAGGACGATGATGGTGACTCATGCGGGCATCCAGATGGGAAATGTCTGAATTAAAGCCATACTACAGTTCTTATCATCTCTCTCTCTCTCTCTCTCTCTCTTTCTGTCTCTCTAGCTATCTATCTAACTTCTTTCTCTGTCTATCCCTTGCTTTCCTCCTCCTTTTCCTTTTCCTCATCTATCTGCACTGAGCTCTAAATCTGTCCAGATTATGGATCAATCAGATATACATGTGGCTTTCTCACCATGCATCAACACACACACACACATGGCAGATGTTTGATAATGACAGACATAATGATGTGTATTAGATGCAAAGACTCTTTCAACTGATACATAAACAAAGAGAGTTCCCCTGGTTTAAAGGTGCGGTAAGTGACACTGGTTAAAATCATGTTTGTTTATATTTGTCTTTATATTTCTAAGCAGACACTTTTGACCAACAAAGCCTCCATCTTATTTGGTCCGAGAACCAAACATAACATACCAGAGAGGTAGCTCAGCCCTGCCTTCAGTTCCTGGAGAAACTCTGTGTTATTGTTGGGGGGTCAGGCTGCCCCTGTTTGTTTATTTTTAGTTTTTGGAGCCTAGATATTGTAATAACACCAGATTTTTTTTTCAGTGACCCAGGATCATGAGGAAATATTATTTTTATGTTATTAAAAGTGTTATGTGTTTACAAATTGCATAAGACTGCTGACTGCACCTTCATAATCATAGACTCCAAGACTAAAAACTCACTCAATTGTCAGTAGAGATCTTCATTGAGGTTCTCTCGTTTAGTCTAGGACTATGAGATTACATAAACCTATGGATGGGATTCTGGGAAACCATCCAACAGTGTCTAACTGGACCCATGGACATTAAGTCCTCTCTCTGGTCTGGTCTGTCATGAACAGAGAGTTCATAGAAAGGTCAGAATTCATATAGCACATAACAGTCACCATACAACACTTAATCACTCAGCCTTTTTGTCTCCCACATGATAGCTCTGTGATATGAGGCTTTTTTGTGATTCATTTTTATTGAGTTTTGGAGGTTAAAAAAAGGGAAAACAGAGCAAAATAAACAAATTGATGTCATCACATTAACAAAACATAAGTCAAAACCAGGGCTAAACCACATTTGCTAAAAGTAAGAACGAAAAGAACAGAGAGAAGTAAGAAAGTAAAACAAACAAATGGTGACAATAAATTACAGACAAACATTACTGGCCTCTAAGAGAAGTTCAGTCATCTCAACCACTAAATGTGTCCAAGCAGCCACGATATGAGGCTTTCTGAAACACATGATTTGATGATTTGAGATAAAAGGCTATGTGCTTCCAGAGTGCTGAAACAGATTGAAAAGGAGGCACATATGAGAGCAGACAGCTCATGGAACAGGGCATACAAATATTCCTAACTGATATTAAATCTGTGCTTTCATGATTGCTCTGCCTGCTTTCTACTCCCTCCCAAGTCAAATGATCCACGTCAAATGAACACAAATTTAATCCCAAAGAGGAGAAATTGAATTGTGACCCAATTCCCAGAGAGACAGAGAGGGAAACAGAGAGAGATAGCGATAGAGAGAGAGATAAATCCCACTTCTATATCTGTAATCTGCCGCTGCTGTGTATAGGCATGCTAATACACCCCAACATCAATTTAGCAATATTGCTTTTCCCATAAGTGAGCGCTGCTTTTAGAGAATAAAACAAATAAACTGTGAAGCGCTAGAGAGATCAGAGCAGTGCAAGTGATGAGGGACACGGTAGACTTACTAGCGTGCCAAAGACTGATTTGAACCTCAGGCAATACCCTCCTGCGATTCTACCAAACAGTAGAATCAATGAGGGGTTCCCCCATGTGGGACAGTGTTAATGGTGCTGCAGGTGATGTGAGATGAATTGCTGTTGACTAGAGCATGGGGGCCTATGAGGAAGCGGAACACCTCTCCATGGTGCCCCCGGTGGCAGGGAGCCTGTGTAGTCTTAACACTAACACAATCAACTTCATGAGTAAGTGCATTAATGTCACCCTCTCTCTGCTGCCACTGTCTCTTTCTCTCTCTTGCGCTCTCTAAACACGCACACGCACACACACACACGCACACACACGCACGCACACACATACATGCATACACACACACACACACACATATGCACACACACACTCCATATCATATGAGACACATAGCCTCAGGATAGTTAGGCAGCCTCAGGCGTAAAAAAAAGATTGCAGGTGTGTGTGTGTGTGTGTGTGTGTGTGTGCAGGTGTGTAATGGCACGTGAGTATCCAATCAGATGTGTAATTCTGTTTCCAGTATCGGTGGTTGATCTTCCCTGCCATGCTCTGGTGTGTGTTCCAAATGACCTGGCACTGGCTCAGCGCAGGAAATGAGAAACCACAGGATAAACCAATAAGAGTAAACTAAAGCATGGCTGGACAAATGGAGCCGGGGCTAGATGTCAACTTCCCAGAATCAGATCGTACGGATCACTGAAAAATACATCTGGATGTTTTTGGAGTGTTCAGAATGGTGTACCCAATTGACAAAAGATGATACATGGTGACAAAAGACACACACACACACACACACACACACATGCACACACACACACATATACACACAGTGAGAGTGGGAGAGAGAGAGAGAGAGAGAGAGAGATTTAGAGAAGAGCTGAGATTAACAAGGAAATGATTGGCTAGCTTAACCTGGTAAATTAAAACATTGACAAATAGAGGGAAGGGAGAGAGATGCTCTACACACTAACTTCCCTGTTGGGACTGTATGCATTTGAATTGCACTTAGCCTTTGACCTGTCTGTCTATGTGTGTTTGTGTGTGTGTGTGATGTAGGGGGGAACCGTGACAGAATGAGGACATATTAGCACCAGCTCTTCAAAAGGAGCTTTCAAGTAACTGTCCACATTTGGGTATTCTTTTGCACACCATTCACTTAAAGCGCACGGTAGACCTAACCGAACGCCATCAAGCAGTGTGTGAAATAAAGAATTCAAGTCATTTGTGTGACTGGAATCGATGCAGTGGAATGAAGCAGAAGTGACGGGTGTTGAGCCTCTATTGATCCAGGCTCTCACACCTCCCGGCAACCCAACAAAAGCACAGTGGGCCTTCACCAAAGACAATT
Source organism: Tenualosa ilisha (assembly GCA_015244755.2). Taxonomy (NCBI): domain Eukaryota; kingdom Metazoa; phylum Chordata; class Actinopteri; order Clupeiformes; family Clupeidae; genus Tenualosa; species Tenualosa ilisha. The sequence goes on from PYXC01001488.1 coordinate 3,160,460, forward strand.
TAAGTGAACAAATGTAGTATTATTCTCTTCCACGACACACAGACGCACACACACAAGCACACTTACAGAAGCAGTACACACACACACACACACACACACACACACACACACACACACACACACACACACACACACACACAAAGAGAATTCAAAGCCTTTAAGACAAAGTGCTTTTAACTGTATCTCTTGGGTGCTCTCTAAATCCCCAGAGGCACGAAGGAGCCACTGATTCAACTAATTAGCTAAAAATACATGTCTGAGAGGACATCATTACTCCTGTCATGCCAACATTAAGTATGTGTTTAATGAAAAACCCCGTAGTGTTTGTGTATTCTATAAAAACCTTAGTTCCCGGTGGCTTACGGAGGATATAAAAGCTTGCACAACAAAAAGAGATAATCTGCACTGATAAGTCATGGAGAACAATCCAGGTTTAAGAACGTAGGAATTCGCACACTCTCTCTCTCTTCCCCTCTCTCTCTCTCTCTCTCTCTCTCTCTCCCCCTCTCTCTCTCTCCCTCCCTCCTCCCTTTCCATAAACAGCTCCCAATACCCCTCTCTGTCAACACTGCCAGATTGTATAGCTCTTGCGTGGGAACACCATGTTTGTGACCCTCGTCCTATGATATTAGATTTCTCTCGCCGATGTGCAGCTTTTTAATTTGGAGCGATAAACATTGTGTTTCATCGTTTCATCTGCTGCCGCGTGTCACCGCGCTATGCCGCGAGACCCAGACACTGCACTCAGAACATTAATAAGTTATAACGTGGGTTTGGCCAGCCAGTGCTGCCATATGCGTGAGCCGTGGAGTCTGAGAGCTAAAGGCCAAATGGGAAAGATAAATTGACAATGAAGTTACTGCCATGAATATTTTTCAGATCTCTCTCACTCACCTCATTACCTCATTCACAACATCACTCAAAGTACATACTTTGGTAGTCATTACAAAAGGTTCTTGTAGGCTACATGACACACAATTGTAACCCAACATTTTCCTTGACAGACTTCTTTATAGTTTACAGTTGTCTCTAGTCCTTTACACTTGCCTGAAATGAAACAGCCTTTGTGTTTATTACAACAGTGCTTAATATAACTTTAAATGTGGTGGTCAGAAAAAATTAAATAAAATAAAAACCTCTTCCTCAGGGCCATCATTCCATGCACTGGTGATGATCCAGCGATGCGGTAAGACACCTGCACCCCCTGGAGCTATGACTGTGCCACTCACATCAGCTGACAAAATACAACCTACTTGGGAGACTGGATTGGCCTGAGGACTTAGTCTAGGGCTTAGAGAAGATAGAAGAAAGATAAAAGAAAGAAATCTAATCATGTTATGGAAGCATTAAAGGGGACATGGAATGAATGAATGGAGTATTGCACCTTGTACTCTGATGTTGAAATAGATTTTATTCAACTTCGATTTATCAAAAATAAGATCAAGTGCAATTTTGTAAGCCCAATTAAACCTAAAATTAAGGTTGGATATTGAAATGACAACCACAATTGAACTACAATTAAGTTGTGATACGAGACATCACATGTATGTTTTGTTCTAATTCACCCAAGTTTAAGTGGCTATTCCTAAGTTCAAGATTTACACATGAAGGAGGGGATTACCATGTCTCATGTTCTTGACAGCTCTTTGGCCATGCACAACTTCTCCCAATTCAACAAAGCCAAAGCAAAAACAGTTTCTTCTTCTTTATCTCCTTTAAGTTAAGTCATGTCAAAATACATTTAAAGGACTATTTTTGTTCTAATGTTCGCCGCGCTGTTGTATCTGGCGTAACCAGTTCCAGTTATAGTAGAAGATAATTGTTATGGCAGATGCGACTTTGCCATAGTGGTTCCGTAACACACTCGATGTAGCCTCCTGATCAGGGCTGTGACACCCGTCCCTTGGCTCCTGTCACTCACCTGACAACTCCTTCTGGTAAGCACACAGAAATGAAGGAGTGGCGGGGAGACAGACTAGCGCCATCAATCTCCCAGCATGGCCCAGCCAATATCTTCATGAATTTACATTGGAGATCAACAAAATGAACGGGGCACCCGTTAAGTCAGGTCAAGACAAGTCAGCTTTATTGTCAATTTCTCTACACAGACATACAGAAGAATTGAAAGTATGTTTCTTGCTATCCCATGGTGCACCAGATAAGGCATTTCCTAACACTAAAGAAAAAAAGTACATAACAGATGAGGACATTTTCCTAACACTAAATAAGACAAACAAGACAAAAAGATCACAAGACAAAAACACAAGAATGATGTGTAACAGTGCAGAAATATGTAACCCTCTAATCTAGATCTCACCCTATGTGTTGTAACAGTGTAAAAAGAAATGCTGTATACAAAACCAGCTGCAACTTCTTCTAGAGTATATGTGGTAGTGCAAAAATGTAATTGTGCCAGAGATGTGTTGTTGGAGTTCAAAAACTGCTGTATACAAAAACAGAAGTAGCAGCAACTTCAGAGCCCAGAGTTTTTTGGGGGGCAGAGAGGAGGGGTTGGAGAAAGGGGAGAGAGTTCAGTTTCTTGACAGCCTGGTGTGTAAAGCTGTTTGCTATTCTGGTGGAGCAGGAATGGATGCTCCTATATCTCCTCCCAGAGGGTAGGAGGCTGAAGACATTGTGTGCGGGGTGGATGGTGTCGCTCACAATCATGGTTGCTTTTCGGGTGAGGCGGGTGTTGTATGTGACTAGCAGGGAGGGGAGTGGGGCACCAGTGATCTTCCCAGCTGTGTTCACTAGGCGCTGCAGGGTTTTGCTGTTGTAGTCAGTGCAGCCCACACAGTGATGCAGCTGGTGAGGATGTACTCAATGGCGCCCCTGTAGAAAATTCCCATGATGGGTAAGGAGGCTCTTGCTCGCTTGAGTTTGCGGAGGAAGTAGAGGCACTGCTGTGCTGTGCTTTGCCAGTGATGCAGTGTTGGTGGTCCAAGAGAGGTCCTTACTGATGTGCACCCCCAGGAAGTCATTTGTCATGTTACAGTGAAGAGAAGCACACAGCAGTTACTCGTGTCTCGCTGTGCTGACCTCAGCAGTCGAATGTGATCCATTATGTTGTTCAATGAATGCACATTAGCCAGGAGGATGGATGTTATGGCTGGGTGAGTTGGATTAGCCTAGCCCAGATATCTCTGCGCTTGGCCCTTTACCGCTTCCTCTCGCACCACTTGCAGTGCCTCCTTTCCGGGGGAGGAGTAGCAGTAGAGTGTGGTGAGGTTGCAGGCCGTCGGAGTAAACAAAGCTCCTTGATTGTCTCTGTACAATGTCCAAAGTGTTGTATAGATTGGTCTTGCCAATGTCTAGCAGAACCTGTCGACTGAAGTACTTGTTCTTCAATAAACTTATTAACAGAACAAGACACCACACAGTCGGAACAGAAAGGGATCACTGCATCCATACGTGCTGCCATCAAATTAAACATAGAATGTTGGTCTACTGACTGCATAGACATTAGTAGTTAGTAGGCTACTGGTGTGTCTGCTTGTTTCTATGTGCATCTCTGTTTACGCTGTCAAGTAATATATGAGATTTTTCTCTGGTGAGGTTTGTATACAATGTGTGGGTCTGGATAACTGCATAAGTGCATAAATTATATATGGGGTTATCTGTAGATGATGTGTGTGGATGACAGCTTCATAGGCTATTTGCTAATGTTTCATTACAATATTTTCATGCACATGTGAAGTGTACAGTATATGCTGTGTGTGAGTGTGTGTTGGTGTGTATGTGTGTGTATACAAGCTCACATTTCTCTGTGTTGACTCCAATGAGAGAATGGCAGGGTGATGGAACGGGTAACACTTCATCGCTTGTGGCAGCTTTGACGTTGCTGTGGCCTCAGTTTGACGTCACCCTGGTTGCAATGCCCAAGGTTGCATTGATTTCTTCTGATGTCTAGTCAGGTTTTGTTCACGCTTGATGAAGTTTTGAGATTCACCTTTCAAGGTCCTGTTTGTGCTAAAAGCAGGCCCCATGGTCCGGGAGGAATGCTGGAGGAACATGGCCATTTAAAAGATATGAGAACTGTCTGTCTCTAGGGTGACGATCTGTCCTCTGCCTTTTTCCCCCCTCCAACATCAAAATACATTGAAATTGCCACTGTGACCAGAGAACACTTTGGAAAACACACACACACACACATACACACACACATTGGCTGTACGACTGCTGTTAGTACCCTGTGCTGAAACGGATTAACCTCTCTTAGACACTGAAAGCTCCATCAGCTGGACTCATGGGTGATTGTCGTAGACTGCACACTACCAACATCCCCTTCCACACACACACACACACACGCGCACACATACACACACACACACACACACACACACAGATCCTCTCCTCTCACACTACCATGCCTTTGTCTCAACCTATCCATCTGTGCAGATGGACAGAGAGCCACATGCACCAGAGCTAAGGCGAGAGAGAGAGCATTCATGCAATATATATCTATATAAATATATATGTTGTCATCCAATGTATGTATGTATTTAAGCTTTATATCCAACATTTCCAGAAATTGAGGACCCAAAGATGAATGAACAGGATGAATGACCACACAGTGATGTGCCTTTGAATGCACACATTGATCACAACAACCCTGACTCACCCCCCCACCCCCCACCCATCCACACACACACGCCACACCACACACACACTCACATACACATAACCAGAGAAAAAGACTTACTATTCATGCAACAAAGTTATGTGCTTATTTGTAAACGTAATATGTTTGATAATGTTTGTATGTATATATTCATATTCATATTTATACGTTTAGTCACACAATTTATTTATTTATTTATTTCTCTCATTTATTTAATGTATATTTTGTATTATTTGATATCTGAATGGTTTGCCAATGCAACACGTGACTTGTCATGAAGCATATTTGAAGCATATTTGAGTTGAATTGAGAGAGACAGAATGAACTGGCAGAAGAACGGTTTCATAATCAGAGAACAAATGCATGACACGTGCCTCCTTTGCTCATACTGTCATGGGGGTCCTAATCAGCTCATGTAATGACATCAGGAGGGCTATCCCTGCCACCACCCCAAACCCCTCACCCCCTCGTCTCTGATGCTTCCTCCTCTCCCGCATCTTCTCTCTGGGCCCAATCGCATTACCAGGCCGTTATCAAATCTGCTGCCATGCGCACCATTGCCTAATAGGGAGTTGACTGATTGCCTTTGTGACGTACCAGATAGTTGATGTTGTTGCTGTTCGGAACAGGTCTGCCACCGATCTGGCCTGGATCCAGGGACCCGTCACGGGCTATCAGGGGGATGGTGGAGGAGCTTATCAGGGACACAAGGGATGCTTATCTCCACCACTCATCCACTCAAAGTCTAAGCTAGCATGGTCAGGCAGTGGTCATAGGTAGTGTCTGTCTCTCGTTTGCAATCAAAGGCTGAGTGGGAGCTTTGTGCACCTGTGTGATTTGATTGAACCATTTCCAAGCTCCTGAGGTCTCTTGTTGGAGATGTATAGCTGGACTAGAACCTGCCGTCACAGTCCAACAGCAATAAAAGCCTTGCATTGCAGATGATATTTGCCCAAGACAGAGGTCAGCGACCTTTTTTTCTGTAAAGGGCAATTTTCGGTCAGAAATAGGGTGTGGTCAAACGTCAGGGGCCACAAAAAAGAAAAAAGGCTTGTATCCAGGCCAACTCAGTTTCATCTTTCATCATATCTCTTTGCATATTTTGCTACTTGACCTTGTAGTCTATTATATTATATAAATATGGTAGCCCAAGTCTGCAATATAGGATAAAAAGATTTTTTTTTTTTTTTGGGGGGGGGGGGTGATATCAGCTATTCAACGTGACATAGAACTTAAGAGGGAACAGACCGGTATTAAAACTGAAATGGAATGGCTTGGCAAGGCTCTGCAGTTTCAGTTCACGTTTGTAAAAATTAAAGTAATATCAGCACACCATAAAATAGAAAGTAACTTTACCATTTTTTCATAAATAAAACCTTTTTCAAACAATTAAAGTTTTAACTATGTCACGTTTTCCATGTAGATATTGATAACACATAGCAAGTTCGGACTTTTGTGATATTTGTATTTGTAGAATCTATCTTTTTGGTTTAGATGTCCAAATACCTTATTAGTCGGTTACATCGGCCAATTCCATCTCAAGGTTAGTTTTAACAGTGATTGTGGGGGTTGTGAAAGGGACAGAGTGTATACATTTTCCTTTCAAAACTTGCTGAATCTTTTCAAACGTTTTTTTTTTGTATTCCGATCACAACATTTGATAAGCTTATTCTTCGGTCGTCAGAACTATCGCATTCACATCTTTAGACAACATATTTTTGCAACTTGATGGTTTACGTTAACCCTTCAACAATCATACGAGACCAAAACCTATAAAGTATTTATTTATGTTTACTGTTACTTAATTTTTTTCCGAGGTAAAGGACAGCGTAGGGGGCACTAAAGGGCCGCATGCGGTCCAAGGTCAGCTGGTTACCGACCCCTGGCCTAAGAGATTCTGACACTAAATGCAAACGGCACTGTAAAAGCAAGTGCTGTCCTTGGTCCTGAAAATATTTCCGCACCTTCAAATAAGGTTCAATTATGTATCCATTACTGTTAAAGTGGTTAAATGATTCTTGACATCTGCCAATAGAACAATGACAGATTAATAAATGTGTCTCAGATTGTGCATGTGGCTTCCCTGTGTTTCTCACATGGTTCTCTCTATTTTTCATCTGACTGTGAGTTCCTTTCCAACCTGCAAGCAAGCCTCAATCTAGTGGCCTTCCTTTTCTCTCTGACCCCAAAGGCTGAGGTTAGCAGTCAGCCAGCAGTGTTGATCAGATTAGTGTGGATGGCTGGCCGGATCCATCCTGTTCTGCTCTCTTCACAGATCTCAGGCGCTACTGAAGATCGGTGCGCAGGAGGGATTACAAGAAAATACAGATGAACACAGAGAGAGACAGGAAGACAAAGACAAAGAATCATTAGAGAGAGAGAGGATTTGAGAGGGTGGGACAGGGAACTTTATGTTGCTTGTGTTATGTGCCTGTTTGTGTTTTTTTTTGGGGGGGGGGGGTGGTACAGTGCTACAGCGCTACAGTTGATGCTACAGTCAACAAAGCTAATCAGAGCTGAGAGAGTGAAAGAGAGAGAGAGAGAGAAGGTGAGAGAAGAGAGGAGAAGTGAAGAGAAGAGAGTGTGTGTTTGTGCAGATGTGACAGGGGATAAAATAAGCCTCAGACAGCAGCCTGCGACGAGAAGCACAGGTCACTCTGGAGGTTAACAAGAAGTGGCGTCTGACCTGAAGGTGTGAGGATGAAGACGTGTTTTTATTTAACCTCAAACTGTCTAACAAGTTTCCAAACCTTCCCACTCAACTAACTGACCACAAACCCAGGCAGCACCTTTTCGGTGCACGACACCAGTCATCCTCCTCTGGCTACTCATAGTTGTGTACTTTTAGGTCAATCAGGAGATCACAACCAAATCATGGGACATTTTTGTAGTGCGGCATCAGTAAAATTATATCGGAGAGAATTTATAGTGCTTATGTTGCTGCTATTGAAAGTGTCAGTATGTTGTTGTGGTGTCATTGAACTATCCATGACAGTTTTACAATGCTACTGTGTAACTTTATTATCTTTTTACCTTCATTTTCACTCTAAGGAGGTTATGTTTTTGCCAGCATTTGTTTGTCTGTTTGTCTGTCTGTACAAAATAACTCGAAAAGTAAAAAAAAAAAGAGATTTTGGGTTCCAGATGATTTAAATGATACTTAATTCAAGCAAAATAAAAGAACAACACTATACAAGAACAATAATAATAATAATAACAACAGTAAAAATAATAACAACAACAATAATAATAAAAACTACTCACTCAGTCTGCATATGTTCATAATGATTGAACCCTGATGGGGTGAAGGGGATCTGATTAGCAGCAGATGACATTCAGTTCATATAGGCTTATAACTTTCAAAGCCAGCCTCTCATGGAAAAGTCATTGATGGAATCCAGTGTGAGGACCAATGGGGTTAATCCCTGTGTGTCTGTGCAGCTAACACTGTAACCCCACCCCTGTGGTGTCTCCTCTGCTGGTGCCAAGTCATTATGCCCACAGGGCCATGTAAAAAACGATCACATCCGGCAGCAGATGCCACTCTCATTCCAATTTCCTTCATCACGACAGAGCATGAAGCATCATTTGACAGTCTGTGGCGAACATAATGGTGTTTGTGTTTGTGTGCAATGTTGCACAAATTTCCTAATTTAAGAATGTGTGACAGAGAAAGCGGCTTTTGTACACGTTGAATGAGCACATGCTCAATTTCTTTCTCCCTTCACACAGTCCCTAAGGCCCTGTCCTCTACAACAAAGAAACGACAGGAGACTAGTTAAAGTTATGTGGTGAGGCAAAACAAAATGGGAGTTTCATCAACGTTGAGTGCAGATGTTGAGCTTATGTGCGAATGAGGTCCATTAGGTAGACTTTTTTCACTGGCCTTTCCTGATTATTGTTTTCCTTACGGAGCCCCCGAGGTGAAAAAAAAACAAAACATGTATATAAAAAAAAAGGTTCATATTTTTGTGAGAAACCTTTGCAAGATCTTGCAAAAGTACAGAAAAATATTTTCACCTTGTATCTCTTTGATTTGTAAGTGTGTATTTTATTGATCTTTTGTAAATGCGATTTGTACAGCACCCTGATGTAAGCTGTTTAAATCTGGTCTAGGATGAAATTTTACTTACTTACTTACCAATGGTTGCATTATAGTAAAGCAAACAAACTTAGACCTTGCACAAAGATATCAATTAAATTAAATTCAATTAAATTCAGTTTTATTTATACAGTGCCTTTTACAATAGTATTGTCTCGTGGTGCTTCACAGAAGGAGCACCCAAGAGCAACAGGGGCAAGGAAAAACTCCCTTAGTTTAGTTAGTCTACAGGACTAACTAAACTAGGACAATACGCACCTAGAACTGAGGTAAATTGGAAACACTTGGTAAGGAAAAAAAAAACACTACATGGTCACATCTTAGGAATTAGCTGGTGACACAGCAATAAATTTGAGCAAAGTCATACACACTCAGGAAGAGTCTCTTATCTGGATAGGAGATCTGGTTATGGTGGAAAGGAGCTCTCTGCCTCTCTGAGCGTTGGTGTGTCTGATGGACCATGTTTTATTGCCAGGTGATTTAGTGCTGGGAAGGCCTCGTTGGGAGTCACACGGCCTCTGCACAGAGCCCTTTCTCCTGGAAAAAGCCCTATGCCAGAGGGGGCCCATATTTCTCCAGCTTCATATAGATGACATATGCTGAGAACAGAGGAGTAACAAAACTCAAACGAGAGTAAATCAAAGTTCATTGTGCTGGTGTGTGGAAATGTTATCTCTTCCCCGAAAAAATCGACATCACTCACATGTGAATGGTGCTCAGATAAGTTGTATGTAAAGATAACAAGAGAAAGAACTTAAGAGAGCGTTTATGGTGGGAAAACAGGTAACTCACTGCAGTTTGAAGAATCAGGGGTTACTGTCCAAACACATCCTGTGCCACAAGGGGACATAGTGACGCCAAGGTAGGGTAACCAGACGACATTGATTTACGAGGATGTTTTTGATGGCCTACTCCTTGGCGAAATACAAGAAAAAACACATTGTCCTAGATTTGTGAAGCTAAAACATCACTTATTTGAATGATATGCCCCCGGTTCCCATGAAAAATGCAGGAAAATGTCCCCGATTTTCATTTCAGAGGTCTGGTCACCTTATGCTAAGGCCAACTAAAATTGTTGCCACATGTTTAAGGGTCATCCTCAGGGGTTGAGATCACACATTCCTCCCTTTTAACACTCCCTGCGCCTGACACTCGTCCAAGTCTCTAACCATCACCTCAAAGATCTTGTCCGTCAGCCTGACAGCATCGTACGCCAGACAGGCCAAGAGCTCTGAAATGGCATCGTCCTTTCATCTCTGCAACTCTTTGACATCTTTACTCTTGAGTTCAAGACATAAGCAGAGTATTTAATATGAGAAAACACACACACACACACACACACATACACACACACACTTCACACCTCAGGTGGTTACAGACTATCTGAGGGAGGAAAGAAGACACAATTCAGCCAACACACTATTTTGTCTGTTCTTGTGTTTTGCATAAATCCAGTATCTCCAGTGTTTCAAAATAGCTCTGCTGCTTGCTTTGGTCTGTGCCCTAAGGCAGAGAGTTATCTTACAGCTATACAGGAAGCAGACGCGGGACAAACACAGCTGCTGAATTCACAAACAGGGACTGTGGTGCAGCGGCACTTGGGGGAATCAGGCATGTCTGATCACTGCCCACGCACCAAGTGTCTGTGTGTGTGTGTGTGTCTTACCAACAGCAGAGCAAAATCCCTGTTTGTATTCTTTTACACACAGCCGTTGAACTGTTCTACGCAAGCTATGATGTGGGCATTTAAAAACGCTTCTGGGATACACTTGTGAATGCACAGAGAGACATCCCCCCCGCTGTAAAGAATCTCCTGGAACAATAGAGAAATAAAAGTGTGTCTTTTTGTCTGTCTCCTCATTTAGTCTCCCCTCCTCCCTCTCAAAAAAAGCCATAATGGGTTGTAGATTGAAGAGGGCCAGAGGGCAGTCAATGGCATGATAGACAGTGCAGCGTTTAAAAGGAGGAAATATGTAAAAAGCTTTTCACAGGAAATCACTTGTATAAACAACCTCTTTAGATCAGCTGGCAACTTGTTTTTGTGAGCACAAATGCTTCTCCTCCATTTTAAAACACAGAGCCAGAGAGAGTAAAGTAGTTCATAACATTGAGATATTCTTGAGTCTGCATTTCCTCACATCCTTTGTAAGATATCTGGTGCATTTGCACTAAAGGCAGATGATCATTTTCTTGAAGCCCAGGAGGTCCTCTGGAAAATGCTATTAGCTTCCTCCTTAATTGTGAGTGTGTGTGTGTGTGTGTTTGTGTGTGTGTGTGTGTGTGAGAGAGAGAGAGAGAGAGAGAAGAAAGAGAGGTCCTGTGTGTAATGTGTGTTTCAATGTTTTGTACGTTACAATAAGCCACGGTCTTCATTTTTATGAGTAGCGAGGATGTTGGAGTATCTGCCTGTGTGTGTGTGTGTGTGTGTGAGTGTATGTGTCAGGATGAGACGTAGAGGCTGTGGGGGGAGATGGTGGTCTTGTGTGTGTAGTCAGAGGATGTCAGAGCTCCACCCCCACTAAAGGGCTCTCAGTGGCACGCAGGCTGACTCAGGCCTGTCTGTGCAACACCGCTCACATGCTCACTTCAGAGATGGGGGTATGACACACACACACACACACACACACACACACACACACACACACACACACACACACACACACAACAAATAAACACACATAACACAACACATAAACACAAATAGACATAATATTCTTACTCTTTCTTGCAAACACACACACACACACACATTCATACCCTCTCTCTCCCTCTCTCAACTACACACACATACACACACACACACAACACATGAACACACACATATTCTTCCTCTCTCTTGCAAACACACGCTCTCCCTCCCTCTCTCTCTCCACACAAACACACATACAGGAAACACAACTATTAAGTCAGACAGGCACACAGTGAGGGGACAGATTACAGAAGGGCATTTTACTGTCAGTTCCTGTAACGTGGACCAAGACAACCAGGTAGCAATAACACAACTCCAACCACACACACACACACACACACCACAAACCCTTGATAAATCAAGGGGAGAGAGCGGTGATCATTGAGGTGGGTAGAGTGCAAGCCTCAGTTTGAGCGCAGCCTCAGTTTGTTAAAAGCAATGGTTTCCCCTCTAAACACAAGCCTCTAATGGCACAGTAAATGTCTCCCGACAAAAATAGACTGTGTGGCAGATGGAGTGTAAGAAAACCATGAGAGAGAAAGAGGGAAAAGGGGGGTGAAAGTGTGTGTCTCTGTGTGTGTGTGTGTGTGTGTGTGTGTGTGTGTGTGTGTGTGTGTGTGTATGCAACGCATCAGAGATGGCAAACAGCAAGCTGACGGGTTAGAGAAGGCAGCGCGGTGAAAAACAGACAAGCTTAGAAAGCTTTTTTTTTTCTTTTTAAACCCCAGACGGCCACATAAAAAAGCCACTGAACGAATCCGTAAGATCATAAACAGATAACGCCACGTCCCGACAGGAGCGAAAATAAGCCCGACCATAAAATATTGCGGCCATTAATCAGAGGCTATTCACAAAAACCACTGGATCTCCACCGTCAAGGGCTCTTTCACAGGCCTCTGTCTCTGAACAATGAGAGTTCATTTCGCTCGCTCATCTTCATTTTGGACACGGACCACTCTCTGGTGAATTATATCATCATCTCCAATCTCCTTCTGTAATAACGTCCTCTCCTCCTCCTCCTCCTCCTCCTCCTGGGGCGCTCGTCACTCAGACACATTAGGTGCAGTGGCAGAGAACAGCCTAAAAGTGACACAGACAGTGAAACAAACTCTTCTACTTATCTATCTGTTTATTTATTTATTATTATCATTATATTAAAGACAAGGTTGCCATTGTTCCCATGTGTTTGCAAAACACATCAAGATCACAGAAATTCGTTTTTTTTCTCTCCCCTTCTTGTTTCCCTCATATTTGGAAACTGGGACAGACTGAATCCAGTTCCTTTTGGCCACTTGGGGCACCTGTAGGGCATGCAGCTGGAGTGCCCACCCCCCTGACACACACACACACACACACACACACACACACACACACACACACACAAACACTTCCCCTCCCTCCAGCGGCGGAAAGAGGCGCCCTACTTTCACCAGATACAAAGGTCACAAAGTTTCTCCAAGAGAAGCACAGAAGGCAGTGGCCTTTAATTGCAGACAAATTGCCTCTTTTCCTCTCCAAAATCCTGACAGTGGGCCTAGCCCCTGACCTCTGGATCCTTGCCTTGAGGAGAAGGGGTCAGGGCTGGTCCCTCTGGCGTGTGGGTGCCTCCTGTTTCTTCTCAAAGCTCTCCCAATAGGCCGGGTCCTCCTCAGAGAAAGGCACGGCCCCAGAGACCAGCTCGCTGAAGCTTAGCACAGTGAACTCTGGAGGTCCAGAGGCAGCCCATGGCCCAGGCTGACCATGTTCCTGTTTCCAGAACGAGAGACACACATAGGAGGAGAGATTACTGCAGACCCTAACAGTGTTTGAGACAAATAAACAATCTACACAGGGAATAACAGACAGAACTATTGTGTGTGTGTGTATGTGTGTGTTAGGGAGAGAGAGGCAGGGAGACAGGGAGAGGGTCAGGAGCATAAACAGTGACTATTTTTGTACTCAGAGTATTTGCACACAATGCTGCTCACTGCGTGTGTTTGGGTGCGTGAGGCCATCCACCACTCCCCTACACTCCTCCCTGACACACACACACACACACACACACACACCCTCTCACACCATCAGTCGTGTATGCTGAGTGTGGAGGCTCCATCCATCCATCTCTAGTGACTCACCCTCTCACCCACCGCCGCTGGTCCTCCTCCGCAGCCCAGGGCCACTGCCACATGATGGTTCTGGTCCAACAGGCACTCCTGCAACAGCACATTAGACAGCCGTAAAACCCTAATGGGACGGGATTAGTTTTACTAATTTACTACAATTTTTGTTTTTGGGTGGCGTAAATGAATTACGACCACAGATTTCAGTCCAGTCCGAACGTCCCATGTCAGTAATCATTACTGGATGATGTCAGTAAAAATTACAGCGACTTTGACCTTGAGTGGAGAGCCTGGAAAAACCCTGTGCTAGGTCCCTGTGTGGGTATCTAATGCATGTAGAGTGACACTAAAAAGAAGCATGTGCAGGATTTTGCAATGTTTACAAAAAGCCATTTCTCAGAAGGACATTTTGTTCGTGCCACTTCTAGGACACATGTTAAATAAATAAATAAATACATACATACATAACAGCAACAACAAAAAAAAAAAAAAACAGGAGGAAATTCCTGTCTGGCATGAGATTGAGTCTTAATCACTCGTCGCTCCCTCCTTACTTCCCTTATAAGCTCTCCAGCCCTCTGCCTTTCTGTTCATCTCTCTCCTGCATCCCTGTACTGCACTGCACTGCACTCCACTCCACTCCACTGCTCTGCCTCTGCTGTCCCCCTGCCGCTAAATCAATTACACAAACACTGAGGCTCTCATTCCCTGCTCCCCGCTTAACTCATCACACCCCACCTCTGCTATTATCTGCTCCCGGCTCCCGGGCCTCCAACGTCACTCTCACAGACGCTGTGGCCATTACGGATAGTCAATTTCCATCCCGCCCAGACACTGACGACGGCCCTGACACACACACACACACACTCACACCATCAGTCGTGCACAGACACTTGCACAGACACTTGTGCATGCAAAGATATGGGCTGGCTTCTGGATGACAGATGTGTGTGTGTGTGTGTGTGTGTGTTTGTGAGATAGAAATAAGAGTGTGCTCGTAAACATCCCAAAACATTCCTAGCAGGGGTCTGGGGAGAGGTGTCATGGGGATCCAGCATCTGTAGGGGAGCTGCTAGCTATGCCTCCCCAGCGCGCTTGCTTTGAAGCGGGGGAGCGTACGTGGGGAGATGTGCATCTGGTGGTCAGGGGGGTCCCAACATCTCCATCTCTCCCTCTCTCTCTCTCTCACCAATGTGTGTTTCTCTTCGGGGTGGGGTGGGGTGGGGTGGGGGTGGTGATCCTACAGACAGACGAGTGTGTCCCAGAGCAAAATTGGCACGAGGATCAGAAACACGGGAAAGAGATGGGCCTCTACATCCCAGAGGAGGACTCAGAAGGACTCTTCCTTCTCAGCAAGACTTCAGCTCAAGGTCAAGGTCATTCAGATCAAGGTCAAGGTCATATCCTTTCTAAGCACTTTTTTCCTCCTCATCACCATCTTCACCAAGTATGGTGATGATTATACTGATCTGAAATCTGCTCTGCACATTGCAAGTCCAAAAATGTTCAAAAGATCTTAGTGAATTTGTTGGTCAATTGCTATGCAGGCGAGGTGCGTTACAGCAGCCAGTGGGGTAGGATAGAGCAACTTGCAATATAGCAGATTACAACCTCGGTCTGAAAACACAGCAGTGACACATACACACACTCAGTGAGTTGTGACAGGTACCCTTTACTCTGTTGGCAGCACAGGTGTCATAACAAGACCTCCGCAGCTGACCTCCCCCCCAACTTCAGCATCCATTGACCCAAATAGGACGCATCTTGTGTTGGTGGCCTCCTCCTCATTTTCCTCTGCCTTGTCTCCATGTTCCCCAGGGGCCATAGTGCTACTGGTAGCCTCACACTGTTATTAAGTCAAACCTGCAATTATGTGGAAAGCCTGAGAACTGACCTTCCAGAGCTCCCGCTGTCACATGCATCACCACGTATGCCACGCGCTGCGCACCACACACACACACACACACACACACACACACACACTTTACACTGCAGACATACACCACAACATGTCCTCGTCGACCCGCGTGCCACATCGACACAAGGCAGGTGGCAGAGGGTCAAAAAGAACATGGGTTTTTTTTGGCTTGGACGTGATGCTGTTGAGGCGAGCCTGTGGTGTGGATGTTATGACAGCATCTGTAGCAGGGGGATAGGAAGTGTTAATAGAAGTGTTTCCATGCGGGCAGGCAGGCTGGTGCACCCAGGAACAGATCCATTTCTTTAAACGCAGGGGGCTCTCGAGGAGGTCAGCAGGTGGGGTGAGTCGTGACGCGCCAGCTCAATGAAGTGTGGAGTGTGTGTGTGTGTATGTGTGTGTGTGTGTGTGCGCGCGAATGTGTGTGTGTCTGTCGGTGTGTGCTCTGGCACCTCTGGCAAGATGATGCAGAAAACATAGATCCTCATGCTAAGAGCAATACTACGGGTCAATACACTCTGAATTACAACTAGTTTTACCAAGAGTCACAACCCTGTTTTGTGCTGTTTTTCTCTCTAAAACACCTGTGAAAGACAATGAAAGAGGAAGAGAAAAGAACAAGAACAAGGTAGAAAAAAGAAAGAAAGAAAGAGAAAGAGAGAGAGAGAAAGAGAGAGAGAGAGAGAGACCCAACACAATGCTTTATTCATGCGTCTCCTCCTCTCTTGTGATCTATCTGATGATCATAGTAAACACTACTGTCTCTGTATGAAAGGCCTCCATCAACTCACTTGATATGGCTCCTTGATCTCTTTGGAGAGGGCTTGGCACAGACAGGTGTTGCTGTGTCACTGTGTCGTGTCAGTGATCATGCAGAGGTGTGTGTGTGTGTGTGTGCGCGTGTGCGCGCGTGTGTGTGTGTCATTGCTGGTTTGTCATCAAGGCTTACTGCCGTGCACCCCGTCATGTTGTTTCATATTCTCTGTGAGTGTGCTAGGAGGAGGCCCTAGGAAGAACGGTTACGTTTTTGTCTGTCCTTTTCATCTCCACGGTAGTACCTTCACAGCTGCCGGGGAGCAGTTTCCTGCATGCTCCCTTCAGCTCCTCGGTTACAATTTTTTCACATGCATATTAACTTTTCTCTCCAGAGGCTTTCAAGGTGACTCTCACCTCTCTGGGGAGAATAAAGTGAAAATGGAGATGGTTTTACACTGTCTGTTTTCTCAGCTTCAGTACCCACATGTGGTTGTGTGTGTGTGTGTGTGTGTGTGTGTGTGTGTGTGTGTGTGTGTAAGAGAGACAGTAAGAGACAGAAAGAGTGTGTGAGACGGGGATTTTTCAATTGATCAAGTACATCAGGTAAAATAGCTCTAGGTAAGGGTGACACCTTCTGGTCAGGAATAAAACCGCAGCCTCTAAAAATCCACTGCTGCAGACATTAAAATGTCGATTGAGGCTGTGAATTCCCATAATGCATAAAAGCAAAGCACTACTGACTGCTTTATTAAGGGCACAGAGGTAATCTACAGAGGGAGAGCTAATGTCTCCACAGAAGTCACAGAAAATTTCTCAGTGAGCTTTACAGTGTTCTTTATCTGACCAACGAGACTTATCTTTCGAGAAGAAGATAATATACTTACAAAGCACACTGTGCAAAGTGCAATGTTTTTGTACTTACCTCAAACACCCAGTCCTCTTCCTCCTCCCCATCCAGGTGCATTCTAGTCCCAGTGTACACTTGTCCCTCGTGGATTTGTACAGGTGATATGTGAAACTCTATTCGCTGCAGGTCGAACCCCAAGCCTGTCCCAATGGCTTTGATGAAGCTCTCCTTCAAGGCCTGGACACACAGAGAGAGAGAGAGAGGACTAAGCACAGGCTTGGACACTTTGAATGAACTCAACAAGACATCAACATGTATTGCATGAGATAGTGGAAAGCTAACATTACAAACTTGTGAAGTTGTGTTACCATTGTTCAAAATCTTTTAATAAAAAAGAGATATTTTTAGCACAACTTTAACAAAAAGCTTCTGATTTCAGGCCTCGGCTCTGAGACAGACTGATTGCAGTTATGGTGAGGGGGTTCTGGTCAACAACCTCTGGCGAGGAGATTGGGAAAGAAATCAGAGCAAAGTCCTGGCGTTGCCATGGTTACCCAGTGCCGGTGGAACATGTGGAGCTGCTCCCATTCCGACCCCAGGGCCCTGATGGTGTTCCACTCGTGCTCTGTGAACTGCCGTGTCATGAGCCGAAAAAATTCTGGGATAGAGCTGGTGCCTGTGAGAAAACATACAGGGGGAGATGAAGTGAATATTTTCAAGTTATAGTCATAATATTGGCCAGAGATTGTGTTTTAGCTGACCTGGAAGGTGTAGAAGTGTGTGGAAAAAGACTACAGCTAGTCAAAAAGTAAACACTACATTTAAATCCTAACTAGACTAAACTCCTAAACTGTATTTACATCACAATAAAAACATTTCCAGATAAACCAATAAATGCGAGCAAATGCAATGAACTTCAGAGTGTGGTTAGTTTCTCAGCTAGGCACTAGAATCTCTAGAACCAGTGGTGTGTACCCAGTGATGACAGCTGCTTTCAGTGAAAGGCCTAAAATCAATTAAATGGACCACATTATTAAGGGAGTCAGCTCTGTCCTAAGAGACACACTTTTGTGAAGATTCCACAACCGTTCATCAGACAGCTGGAGTGGTAAGACGATGCATTACCAACATCCCAGTCAGAGGCTCAATTCCCAGAAAGCACACATAATGATGAAATGTACACTTAACCAGCCGGCAACTTGTCCTGAATTATTGAATTATTTAATTAAAATGAATGCAAATGAAGGGAAGTCTGATGGGAGTGACGCAACAGAGACACCTAGTGGTGAAAGTTTGTATTACATTTTCTTCTCCTGATTTGAGAAGCTGGCAGAGACTGTCATGTAGTAAAAAACAAAGCTATTCGCATGATGTCACGGGGGTCAAAAAGCAACAAATCAAAACCTGCAAGAGAGCTGAATTTCCTAACAGATAAAAAAAAAGCAGAGTTAAAGGCCTTTTTTTCTATAGGAGAAGCATAGGCCATTTCACAGCCATAGAGTTGAGTCTCAACCCTTTGAAATGGAAGGGAGTTATTTCAGAAGGGATTCTGCGATTGTGAGGAGGGATTTGAAAAGGATCCTCAGACATAATGTCAGGACTGGGCTAAAAGATTAAAGTTCTGACAGTTTGAGGTTGAAGCCAATAGGATTTACTGGGACAAGAGCCTCGCAGGGCTCAAGACATCATAGTAGAGGAGGCCAGTTTACACAGAGTCACATGGATCATAGTCGTAAATGTAAAACTCTCCTTCCCTCCTACATATTAAGAGTTTACAAAGAATGCCTTTGAAGTCTGACGAAGGTACTCTAAGGTAGGTATATACCATACAAAAGATGTTTGATAAAAAAGCACATTATTTTTTTCCTGTCTGTCAAGAGACCCTTCACTCCCTGTTATTATAATGTTATGTTCTGTACTTTACAATGGGCCACTTTGGACTGTCGACTGTATCCAATAAAATCTGTCAGACCACCACCATAACAGAAAGCTATGCTGGTTTCATTTGTATGCTGAGTGGTATCTATCTACCTGGTCTGGTGGTCTTCATGACATCCACCCCAACCTGCAGGTTCATATCTGCAGCCAGCACAGCATAGTCACCCTGGTGGGACACATTGAAGCTCCACCTCTGGTGCTCAGCTATGGGGTTGGCCACAACTGGCTTCCCTTTGGCAGTCCTTTCCAGCAGGATTTGATCCCAGAGTATTCCCATCTTGTCTGACACAAGTTTACGGATCAAAAGTCTCCCAGCCTGACATGAACATAATACACACACTTGGACACACACATCTCATGATCTTCATGAAAATAAATACAAAAAACAAAACAAAAACAAGTAAATATTTTGTTGTAAGGTAACACAGAGTGGCAATGGTCATTCTGTATGTCAGCGTAGAGACAATCGTGTTTAAAGTGGTGTAAACATGGTCCCATACCATGGCTGACTTGGCATCTTTGGCAAACACAAACTGTCCGATCCGTTCCCTCTCTTCGCGCTGTACGCACCGAGCAGCAAGCAACCACTCAGCCCGAGAAGGGGACCAAGACCCGCAACGAAAGGCCCAGCGTACACCCTCCATACTGCTGAGAATCTCAAGTGCTTACACGTGAGAAGTTACCACATAATATATCTCTAAGTATTCCAGAATCGCCCTGTAACTGCATTAATACTGTGTAAACCTCAACGTGACAAGTGGCAGCATACAAAAAATGCATTTAAAAAAAACAAAACGCTAATATTTTCAGTTCAAAACACATTCGATTTAATTTAAGAGCAGCCTAATACCACATTGCAAGCCCATTATAAACAAAACAGCTCGTATTTTTATATTACAATCACCGTCCACCCGTACCAATGCTTTCTGCGCACACATCCGGAAGAAGTTGACAAGGCGGGTTACGCTAAAGTGGGAGTGACACCGAACTGACCAATCAGAACAATGTTTATGGTTCATGCCCCAGGGTCTGGTTCCGATTTGTTTTGCCATTGATTTGATAAGAATGAGCTTTTGACATATTCTTACCCCGTCACCTCGGTAAGTATTGTACAAATGGCTATGATATACATGCATTTATTTATATGCAGTTTGTTCTTAAACGGCCACGAGCTTCCATAAAAAAATGGCGCAGCCTTTAACTCGCCAGATGTTGGTCACGTCAGACTCGTAGTAGGATAGCGACTTACGTTCCTACTACTGTCGCTAGCTGATTAGCTTACTCGATTATCCAAATTAAATTAGATGTTACAGAATAACAGAGATGCTGTTTTGTTGTGGTTACTGTAGTACTTTAAGCCAAGTGCAACCGAAGTGTCGAGAGTTGCGGCTGTACGATGTAGTAGTGCATCGGTACGCACAGATTCGTTTAGACCAGCCATTTCATTTTAAACGCGTGGGCTATTTGGAAGATGACATTTCAGCAAACCAATCGGCATGACTCACGATTCAGCTTCATCCTCTTTCCGATGCGTAGCTTTGTCGAGAAAATCGATGGGGAGAGAGTTAACGGTGTTATTTAAACATTAGTTTAACAGAGTATGATGTAAACGCGACAATGTTTTAAATATGAATATGAAGTTACAAGGCCTTAGTTATTTCAGCATGCTTATCAGTGTTGGATGAGCCAATTCTGTGTGTACTGAATGGTGTTAATCTGCAAAATTGTTCAACATCATAATTTATCACTGATCCTATGACCCCTGTGATTATTGTTATGTACAGAGAGTGGAAGACTCCACTCACCTTAAGTCATCTAGTTACATAATTTACCATCACTAAAGGCCAGCCAATTAGTTTGATTATCTACGATGTGTTTGGTGTGCACATTGCTAATCCACTACTGATGAAGCATAATGACCTGTGAGCTCTACTTTTCCTTTCTAACTGTGGACACCTTGTGTCTTGTGTGGTCAGATGGCCTTCAGAGACTGAGCAGCTGGGCATGGACAGCATCTGCATGGGGCCTGCAAAGCTATTACTTTACCTCTAACATGAACCGCCCTCCTACTGTCAGTGGCCCTCTCCCCTCTCTCCCCAGCACATTTTAGTGGAAATCTGTTCTCCAACAATCACTCACATCTCCATCTCTCCCGGCTCTTTTTTGGTTTTGATTCCTTTTTTGGTACCTCTGTGTTCCCCATTCCCCTACTCCCTCCCTCTCTTTCTCTCTTAAAACCACCTGTGGCTCTCCAGAGCCTTAAATCTCACTCTTCACCAGATCTTTTCATCCATCCTGTTTTCCTCCCTTACTTCCTCTGGCTTGCCAGACTGTCTGACGTTCCCCTTGAGATGGACTTCCTGCAGATGAAGCACTTGAAGCGCAAGCGGAAGAGCAATTACAGTGTCAAGGAGACGCAGACGCTCATCCGTGAAATCCACAAGCGTCGCGACGTGCTCTTCTCACGGCAGCAGAACACGGCCATCAACGAGCTGAAGCGCCGTGCCTGGGACGAGGTGGCGGACTGCGTCAACGCGCTCGGCGAGGGTGAGCTACGTACCGCTGCGGAGGTCAAGCGGCGCTATCTGGACTGGCGCGCTCTCATGAAGCGCAAGCAGATCCGTGCCGAGCTGGCGTCGGGTTTGAAGGCCGGTAGCGAGTACGAAGCGCCATGCTTGTCACCCGACAATGATGCCTCGCTCGGCGGCGGCGACCAGTCGCTGGACGTGAGCGGCTTCTCCAAGGAGGCGGCATGTGACTGGCAGGACCTGTCGGACCTCGGGGAGCCAAGCAGCCACACACCCTCGGGAGTCAAGTTGGAAGACGATGATGCCAACGGATACAGAATTAGAGATGGGGTGAGTGTGTGATAGTCCGCACGGCTCTTTGGGCCTTTCCACCAATGGGATGGGAGGATGGGAGTAAGTCAAGATGGAGAATGGGGCTTGGCAGGAGATGGTGAGATGTTGGGAAGTAGGCCTAGTCTTGAGAAGATGTTGGGAAGCACTCTCTGTGCTCTGTATTAGCCCATGGTATAATATGATCTATGGGAACATGACAGAGGAATTATCTGCTCTGTAGAAGCCCATGTTGACTCAAATCTACAAACAAGAAAGTCATGAAACCTGGTAAATCAATAAGTTTTATTTTCTATTGATGAAGAAAGACATACAGTAGTTTCCAGGTGTTCTAGGTGTTTCCATTATTTTTGGACATATCATTGTAGTTGAAAACAAAGGACCTTGAGAAAGTCAATGATTTTTGCCGTAGGGCCATTAGAAAGTCATAGAGTTGTAACCCAGCCTTTCAAATGACATGCAGCTTTTTATGTCCGAGGACTACTTATCGTCATGACAAAGCAAAACATAGAAATGCTGCATCAATATATGGAGTTAAAGGTCACAGTTCATTAAGTCAAATGTGTATTTTTTTGTGTGTGTGTGTGTTGGGGAGGGGGGGAGTGTATCTAAGCTTTATGTGCCTCTATCCAGCATGCATACCTGTGTTCATTAGTCTGTCCATAGTATATGCGGTAATGCATGGCATGGGAGTTAGCTTGTGTTGTGTTGTGTGTTTGCAGCTGGAGGGAGACCCCGGAGAAGGAGTAGAGGCAGAGGCTGATGGAGAGGAGGATGATGATGACTGCTTTCCCTCCATCTTGCCCGACATTGACCGCGAGGGACGCGTCCCCGAAGTCTTTGCTCATATCGACGAATTCGGCATGCTCAGCTCTTCCAAAGCCTCCTCCGTCAGCACAGGAGGACGTGGGGACCTAGGCCTCGGAGCCGGCATGGGCATGAGTGGTGTGGGCGTAGGGCTGGGTGGGGGTGGCCTGGGGGTAGGATTGGCTGGCATGGGTCTGGGCGGCAGCCATGAGAGCACGGGCCTGCTGATCGCCCTGGAGAAGCAGCGGCTGGACCTGGAGAAGCACCGGCTGCAGGTGGAGTCGGAGCGGCTGGGCGTGGAGAAAGAGCGCCTCCTGCTGGAGAAGGAGCGTCTGCGGCAGGCCGAGACGGAGCGCGAGCGCCTACAGCTGGAGCGCGAGCGCCTTCAGGTGGAGCGCGAGAGGCTCCGTCTGCTCACGTGCCAGACAACCGCGACCGCCGCTGCCACCGCCCAGCACGGCCTGCCCTCCTCCACCTCCTCGGCAGCCACGCCCAGCACCTCCTCCACCTCCTCCTCCTCGAGTGCCCCCACCTCCTCTACGCTGGAAGGGGCTGACAAGGACAGGAAGCCTCTGTGGCACCCGGCCGTGGACCTGGAGGCCGAGAAGCTCAAGCTGGAGAAAGAGCGCCTCCTTCTGGAGAAGGAGAGACTGCAGTTCTTCAAGTTTGAGTCGGGCCGGCTGCAGATCGAGAAGGAGCGCCTGCAGGTGGAGAAGGAGAGGCTGCAGCTACATAAGGATGGCCAGCAGATGGCACTCCACCAAGGACACTAACCAGAGAGCCACTTTTTTCTGCAGAAGAAGAGAGAGATAAGCTCTGTAGGGGGAGAGAGAGAGAGAGACTGAAGTGGGAGGAAGTCTTAGACATGAAGGGAAGGAGAGAGTGAATGAATGTGTGTGTGTGCGCGTGTGTGTGTGTGTGTGAGGAGAAAGGACCCGCAAGGCATGCGTGGAGACAGTGAATGGACATCCAACGGGGAGGACCAAAGGTGTTCAGGCCGAGCCTGTTCGATATGCCACGCAGGAACCTATGTTTGCCTGCTGTCACACACTAATGGAAAGACATGGTCCAGTGTGTTTGCTTCCTCTTCCTTCGCCCTGACAGGATCACAGAGGGCAGCCCCCTCTCTCTCTCTCTCTCTCTCTCTGATTCTGCCAGTGGACTGCGACTGCTCTTGCTGTTGGCTGTACCATTGTGCTTTTCCGGTTTTGATGTGGGGCATATGTGGGGTATGGCTGTTATATGTATGTTTGTTTGCTGTTGAAACAGATAGCCAAATGGGACTCAACTGCTGTGACTGTTCATACATGTTTGTGTGTTTGTAAAAGTGTGTGTGTGTCTGTGTGTGGGTGTGTGTGTGTGTGAAATCCCGAGACGAATCTCGGCATAACATGGTGCTCGCTATGATCTATTCAACAGAGTAAAAAAAAAAAAATTCCAGCTCAGCAGCATCCAGATATCTGTTGCAGAGCACAACAATCAATATGTATTGTGTCTTTTTCTCTCTCATCGTGTACTGGTGATCTCCATTTCAGTCAGTATGTTTACTCCCTTCCATTTTGCTCCAAGTCTTTTGTGGTACCTAAATAGGAAAAATAAAACTTTTGTAGTTGTGTGTATTTGTGGGGAATAATGTGTGCCTGTGTAGACGGGCGTTTTCCCCTCTTCTGAAACGTGTCTGTCAGTACTGTTGTCTCATGTACAGTGCAGTCTCTATTGCGATACAAAAGCACAAAACTTAGTGTCATTGTATATCTATATCTCTGTATACTATTATGGCTACAGGAGGATGTCTATGATGCCTTGTGACTTTATTGTACCGGTTGTTTATTTTCCTTTTTTCTTTTGTAATATTTCAGATGTTGTATTATCGCTGGATGGTTTCTCGAGAGGACACTTGCCTTTCTTTTATATTTTTTTATTTTCATGCTTTTTTCAGGTGCAGTATGTGTGAGGAAAGCAGAAAAAAAATTGATCTCTTGTCCTTTTTACTGCTGTGAGATGAATAAAAAAGGTGGTATGTTTCTTTGAACCTTTTTTCTTTTATGTACAAGCCATTGACTAGCTAGCTTGAGAGCCGCATTCATTGTCATCCAAAATGGCCCCTAGATTGATTTCTCCTCGGCAGACAGAAAAAATCAGCAAAATCTTGTATGTCTGGTATGAATATGCACTTTGCAACTTGAGATGGGATTGTAGGTGAGTTAATTTCAGTGACCATTCCCCTTAAATTGCCTATGTGTCCGGAGAGCCAACATTGAAGTGTTTCATCAAGCAGTTTCCTAGTGAGTCTCCGTCTGGCAGCTAGCAGTATGTACACTTCAGTGTGAAAGGTCAGCCATCCATCTGACATCCAAAAAATGCCCTCTCATAATAAGCTTTTTTGCCATAAAATGTCACTTTAATATACCACTGTGGAACTAGAGGCTCCTGGGCAGCATTTTTGGTGAAACAATCTTGTTTGCGCGTCGCTGAATTCTGATAGGCTTAGTAACATAGACCTAGTATCAGAGAACTAAAAATACTATTTCATATTGACACAGAAAAGCCTGTGTAGTTGAGTAGACTGTGACTTGCTATTATATCAAGGTTAGCAGGGGATGTGGCGGTGGACGTGAGGGTACGGAGTCGCCCCACTTCTTGGAACAGATAATGAATATATTTTTCACTTTTTTTAACATTAGATTATTCATTTATACATTATAAGTGCATACGGTAAGCAAATCTCTCCAATAAGCCCTCTATTGTCATAAACAATGCAATTTAACATTATGGGATGAACATAATCAAATGCAGTAATACTATCACAATGGTTTTTGGAGGTGCTTGTGACTTTGTTTGCAACTAGGCCGTATCTTTAAAATTGTGTACCCCCACTTAAAAATCACCACTGCACCTCTTAAGGTTTGCAACAATGTGCATTTCTAATAACAATTACTCCACAAACTGCAAAATGCAGTGCATAGCTTGTCACTTTTTCAAAATGCTTTGTCAATTACAGAAACAATTACAGAATGAAAAGGTCTTGTCTAGTTTCTGCATTTAATTTTGACCAACCTAACATTAGCAACTGATCTTGTGGAAATAAATACCTAGCAAATAATTATGAGCAAAAGTATTCTGTCTGTCAGAAGCAATAAGAAAATAATGTAAAGATATAGGTTATAAGTCATAAGGTTATTTGGAGGTTGAACTGGTGGTTTTGAAATGTTCACAATGGCGCTGTCATATGGACCCTTACTGTTACCCCCATGACCCATCTCACTCCTTTGAGTTTGTCACTATGCCTGGCCGCTGCTACATTGTCCAGCCATAATTCCTGATAACCACCTATAGACTGACTACCATGTAATGTAAAAGTGGGATAATAATCAATTATGAACTATTATGAACCTTAGCTAAAACCATAGGCAACTTATAGCCTGTCATGGTTACTACTGATTGTAATTTTTCTCCATGACCCCTGGCAGTTGGGTTAGCCCCTTGAGTCGTGGATCTGCCCAAGGTTTCTTCCTAGATTAACTGAACATAAGGGAGTTTTTCCTTGTCCCTGTTGCTCTTGGGTGCTCCTTCTCTGAAGCGCCACGAGACAATACTATTGTAAAAGGCACTGTATAAAAAACTGAATTCAATTCAATTCAATTCTACTGAGAATCCTTGAATCACTTGACACTCAGCACCAAAGAATCAGCTAAAATATTCCTACATCAAGCCAGGGACACATCAACTCAAAGGAGTGTAGCCTTTCAGATTTCTTGCATCTGGTGCAGACATCGAACTGTTTTATATGTTTCAACCGAATATAATATAATATACTGTACATACCACTGTATGGAATAGTAGTATTATAATAGTAATAATTAATATTATCTCAGTCTTTCTGCTTGACATTTACAAGTGTGAAATACCCATAGAACCCATACTTCACAAGACTAGGCCACTATTGTAAGATCATATTGTGTGCTGGAATAGTTAACATTGTCTGTACTTCCCATGATTACAATTATCATGATATGAGTATTATCATTTTATCATGTCTTACCTTCTCCAGATTGGCCAAATGGTCATATGTCTTCCTCTTCAGTGTCGGCTGAGGATGACGCCATTCGTGTTTATATGGGCAAATAAAATGGCTTTGACATTGTATAAAGGTAATTCAATGTCCATTCAAAAGATCTGAGATAAATGCAACAGAAAGTTATGTCTAATGCACAAGTTATGGCTGTGTGAAAAATGTATTCTCTCCTTCTTTCTGTTCGTGTGACAGTGGTGTGCTAACATTTGATAAATGCATTCTGAAATGCATTTAACGTTATGATTATGCAGGACACATCAGTTTACTAACCCCCATTGACCTATGGCATTTAAACCAATGACTGGGGATATTTAACAGACATTTTCTTGGCTTGCGCTCTTAGAAATATTACATTACTTTTCATAAGCGAAGAAGACCTTGAATCAGTAATTGCAATGAAACAACCTTTTAAAAAAAAAGTCTTTCCCACAGAGATAGCCATTTAGGTATTTGTGAGTGTGCTGTATGTGAGCAATGAAAAAGACAAGGACTTCATTTTGAACGGATTTTGTTTTTCTTTTACTAGAAACAAATCAAAACGGGTATAGTGAACCAACAGGATTAGTTGCAGGGAAATGAGCATGGCAGAGAGCCTGTACCTAGTTCATCTCGCCTTTGTGCAAAGTCTAGATAGATTCATCCCTCACCGTCTGCCTTTCGTCTTTTTGTTCTTGTACAGTTCAAGTTCAAAGAGGGAGAAAAACAGTTGCTGTGGGAATTGCACAGTGCTTTGACAAGGACCAAGGCAATAACTTCCCTGTTGGGAGCAGAGAAATGCCATGAAACATTGGATTTAATAAAAATAATAATAAATATGATTTCAGTACGAAATGCACTGCAAGAGTCAAAATATCACCTCTCTTTTGTGAAACAGAAGCAATTCAACACTAAACACATGAACAGGTAACGACTATTGTACAAATGCTTTAGATTTTATTATTTTTTTTCTCGAAATTTGTGGGTACAAACAATTAAAGAAAAAGAAAAAGACAGACAAACAAACGCAAACAGTTGAAAAAAACAAACAAAAAAAACATGACTCAAGGCTGTGAAATCTGGTGTCAAAGATTTGACCTCAGATGTGCGCCTGGTGTCCAGTACAGTGACGACGGCGTGTGCATGTCGGTGTGTGTGTGTGTGTGTGTGTGTGTATGTGTGTGTCTGTCTGTGTGTGTGTGAGTGTGTGTGTGTCAGACATTCAGTGAGGACAAGGACACATACAGACTGTGTTATATTGTTATCAAAACAACCCATAACAGAACATATGCCATGGCCTCACATGATGGTGCTCATTTTTTTTTCTTGGATCTCATTAGATTTATATAGATCTATTTATTTATATATAATATGTATATTTATAAAAGATTTAATCTTACTTACAAGTCATCTTTATATTCATTATTGCAATGAAATATTAAGATGGTTACAAAAAGAGGTGTGTTCTGTTTTCCGCTACTGAGTTATATACATCAGTTTAAAAAGCAAGCATTTTGTTTTCTTTTTTCTCCTGACACTGTAAAACTCATGTGAATGATATCTTCAGTTGAACTTTTCACAGAATGTACATTATTTACCAACGGATTCATCATGATTGAGTGATTATCTATTTGTTATTTAGCATTAGGCTACTCGTATGATCATGAATCATTTTTAAATAAATACTAGCCTATTCCTCCCTCACCCCTCTTTGCTTTCTAGAAAAAGAAAAGAAAACAAATAAACCTTTCAGTGTTGGCTGCCCTGACGTCCGTGTTGGTTAACAAATTCCATGAGAGTTGCTACCATCATCTTCTCAAGCATTTCTGTACTCGTTTAGGCGAGACAGAAAACTGAAGAGGCTTAAGTTGTTCCAAGTCGAACAGTTAATGGTGATAAAAAGCAGATTTACACAGTCTGTGATTCAAGTTGACAGTTTTCTGGTCTTCTAAATCGATTTCTACTGGCGTTCTTCTGTTTACTGGTGGCGATATGGATGAGAAAGAGGCGTGGTCCTGAAGCGAGGTTGATCTCAGTAAGGCGTTGAGAGCAGAACAGACTAGGCCCGCTCAGCCGAAATGCGTTGTCTCTGCGAACCGCAGGTCACCCAGTTCAGAATAACGCCAAGCATCCTCTAGTTTTGAAGCTGATCATCATTTAGACAACACTTAGTGGTGTCACTAGTCTGTGCTGCGTTACAATCCTTGTACACTTGCCATACCTCAGAATGATTCTCTCTATTGCTGTCGGAACTGCAACGAGAATCAATATATTTCTATATATATATTTATATATTGATATATTTTAAACTGCTTGATAGTCGTTTTTGTATCAGGCTATATATCCTCTCTGCATTCCCTTTCTCTTGCTGAGTCTCTTGTCTCTTGTTAGCCTGCTGGCTGTCTTCAGTTTCTGGTTGCGTCATTGTTAATGTGAGTGATTTTTACTTGTATTGTTCATTTTTAAGGCACAGGGTGTGTTTTTGGTTTTCACGGCAGGTCCGATGACACCACGGCCAATCCCGAGCTGTGGCGGAGAGATGGGCCAGAGTGCACGGCCTTGGGGCAGTCGGGAGTCAGGACGCGGCCGTTCTCCCCAACGCTACCCGTGATGGACAAACGGGCCTTGTTTCTCATGGCTTCCGTGAAGGTGAGCTGGAGAATGGGGGGAGGTGAGGGTAAGGGGTCAGGGGGTTGGACATGGGAGAGAGGCAGGTGGGGAGGAAAAAGCAGTGTGAGTTTCATTGAGTCTGCCCCCTGCTTGTAAAGTCTACTCACACCTACTAACACACAATACGCCACCAACACACATCTACAGACAACCATACAAAAACAAAAGATGAACAAAACTAAACAAAAACATGTTCAAAACAAAACAGAGAACAGGCAACAACAAACATCAAGTTGATACATCATGTTAGACATCTGCATTTCTATCATAAACAAGCAATCCTGGGTTTGGGTCTATTCTTTACTAAGGGCTTCTTAAATTATGAGGGAAGAACAAACAGATCAGATTTACATTTGGATACGGACATTACATAGAGCATAAGGACAACACTCCATATTAAAAGAACTACTTGGTGTTGTATTGGTTGTGGCTCGAGCACTCTGTGTCATCTCTATATAATGGTTTTTCACCATCCTTTAAACAATTATTTACCGATGGGGTGTAAATTTGACAAATGTAAGGTAGACTATGTATTGTATATTGGACTGTATATCACCTTGTTGTGTATCATATAGTTGTAGTCAATAGTCAATATAGTCATATAGTCAATAATTGATTGACTGAATGCTGAAATACCAGTAAGTGTGAGGCACAGATACATCAACAAATAGGTCTTGTTTATAAAGTGTTTGAAGTGCATGTCACTACTCCGACAGACAAGGAATTCAATCATACTCTAAGGTTCATCATATATCAGATCTGACACAAATCTATGACTTGTAAGCACCTAGTGCTCATTGCTTAACAATTGGTGTGAAACATTTTTTTTAAGTCTTAAAAAGGGGCTTTCTCATAAGGAGACACTACGCTAAGATAATCAATGCAGGTGCCTTTGATATGAAGCTGCGAATGCACATTATCAGCAGCCAACATGGAATGGACCAAGTTTTGCATTTGCAAAAGTTAAACTCCAGCTTTGGAGCAAAAGCGAAGTGAACAAAAGTCATAAATGCATAAAATTTGTACTGATGATCAAAAAAAATTGCACTGGTGATGATAGTAACAGTTAAAGTAATAAGAGACACAAAAGAGAGGAGCATAAACCAAAACATAAACTAATAAAAACGATGAAGAGAAGCCGTCACAGAGTGCGTCACATTAGCTAACGACCAGATGCATCCACAAAAAATATAAAAGAAAAATATAAAAAAATAAGCACACTGCTTGAGCTACGAGAAAAAGACGCACCACCACCCCACCTACTAAAGGAGACCCTAAGTCCTACCCCTATATCTTAACACCCTCGGTTCCGTATACGTTGTACCCTTCTCTATAAGTGGCTAAATTCTGGGTGCTCTGGGAGGGGCTTGGAGCAGGGCTAAAATTCAGTTCGGCCGATTCCACCTTCATTCTCTTGGCTTCGGCCCGTGACTTGTAACAGAACTCAACCAGCGCCACCAACATGGCCAGACCCAGGCCCCCCACCAGGATGTAGAAGACCCCAGCCACGTTGCTGAGGCTAAGGGCCTGGGAGCTCTTGTCCTGGGAACAGGAGATGTGGGAGTGTGGAGAGACAGAGAAAGAAAGGAGAAATAACAAGAGTTAGGGAGGCATGGAGTGGAGCACGTGAACATTGTATTGAACACACACACATTAGCTATGAGCTAGTGGTTATATTATGCCATTAGTTACATGGAATTATGAGGTTTAACTAAAGACTACCATGCATGTTACTCTTATTAGACAAATTCTATTGCAACTAGAACTCACAGCCACTACAACAATATTTACTAGCACAAGTACTACTACATCTACCTTCACAGCTATGACATCAACACATTAACAGCAAACTACTAGAACACAGAACAAAACATTAGGACATAGGTCTTTTACTTAAAGATTTTAGTAATTTAGTAGTAATAGTAATTAAATAGTAATTAAATTAAATCCTACATTCCCCGTTCTTTAATGTTAATGCGTATATGTGCTCTGTTGTAAGGTCATGCATTGGTTTGACATGGATGTAGTTTAACATCTTACATGTCAGTGTTTTTTTTTTTTAAAGAAATATCTGCTAGCTGTTTTGGACTCACAATCAGAGCATATAATACATCTAAGATTAAAGCCTGTGATGTTCTCTGTGCAGTACTCTGTCGTGTCTCTAAGCTGTCAATACTAAAACATCAAAACCTCTGGAGTTACTGAGGTGCACAGGTTAACTTACTGAGGTGCACAGGTTAACTTAATAGCAGGATGATGTGTCATCACTGCAAGAGTTGCACAGCATGAAGCTAAATAAATAAATAAATGAATAAATAAATAAACTCACTGCTAGTCCCCAATGGGGCACTCACACCTGTTCACTTGTAATGGGCATGCATGCTTGTGAAGCAGCATCAGTGTGATGCCCCTGCGTGAATCTCCACACACACTCACACAGTCACTCAGAGACACACACTCACATACAGTGCCAGTAGGCAATTTGCTTTGTGCATGTGAATTACATAACAGTGAGTTTCCTGTAGTGGTGTTTTTTTTTTGTTTTTTTTTTCTGTCCCAGACTAACCGGAGACTGACCTTACTTCCCGAGTCCTTTGGTCCACACTCGCCCTTATCGTACCACCATTTGTTTTTCAGTTTGTCTAAGACGCCTGCTTCACTGAGTTTCAACACTGCAAGGTTTACGGGGCTTCTTCACGTGGGAAATAACATAAATAACATCAGGGGTCATGTTATTTTATGTTATTCGAATCGCAAAGAAACTTTTTTTTTTGTCTTTTCTTGTTGTTCTTTTGCACACAAAAAAGTTGTACAGAGAAAAAAAAAAGTGACGGAGCGGAGGTTCCATTGGGTACATGTGTGTACGCTCGTTCGTTCGCCTTGGGGGGGACGCTGAGGGGGGATTTGTCGAGCTACAGACATATGAATGGAACCTCGCTGCATCGCTTCAGGTAATGGGCATATGCTGCCAGGACCATCTTAGCAAAAAGGGGAGGCAATTACTGTTAAGCCAAAACTATTGGCAAGGCGCACTCTGAGAAGAAGGAGGGATGCAAATGCATACCCACCAGCTTTTGCTTTTTTTAGAGAGTGAGAAAGAGCCATAGAAAGAGCTGATGGTTGCTGATAAAATGTTGCTGTCAGAGGATTTCTTTTTTTTTTTTAGTTTTAGTTTACAGCACATTGCATCATGGGAAGAGCCTTTTGAACTAGGATTAAGATCATGGCGCAACGGCTGGTCAAAGCTCTTACTAACTAACCACAAACTCTGCCTCTTCCATCTTCTTTTATTTGCTAGGACCAGCGCTTCTGATGACAGAAGTGCATGCAAATTTTTGCTTTGACAGTAATTGCTCTCCTCTAGGCTTTTGTTTTTTTTTCTTTGGGGCTGAATCGCCACCGTCACAGGAGCCAGATTGGAGATCTGTGGAAATGGCCGGAAGGTTCCAGCACTGACCAGTTGTCGCCGTGGCAGATGCGACCATTACGCCACACACAGTTTACCCGCATGTGGTGACATAGAGGCTAACCTTGGAGTCACCGCCTCCGCTGCCACACTCGCCCTTGTCGTACCACCATTTATTTTTCAATTTGTCCAACAGCCCTTGTTCGTTCAGTTTTAACACTGCGAGGTTAACAGCATTTCTTGAAAACGATAAAACATATTTCGTCAGGATAAAAAAGGTGAACAGCCAATACTGAGCAGCAAAGAAAAAGCAAGAAAGAACAAAAGAAAAGAAAGAAACAAAAAAGAAAGAAAGTCAGAAAGTAAAGAGTAATGAAGACAGTGGTGGGGAGCTCTATTAGTGTACAAGCACCACCTACAGACATCCCTCTCTCTCTCTCTCTTTCCTCTCCTTTCAAAGGTTTTCAGTCTTTCTCTCTCTTTCTCTCCTCTTTTTTTCCTCATCTCTTCATTCCTCTCTTCTTTCATTTGTCACTCTATAAGGACACTGTTTTTGGTCCTAATCTTTCTCTGCCATCATTTACCAGCCAGAAGTAAGGCTGGCTAGATCACCAATCCTCTGGGATGCTCCATCTATTCCAATCAGCAGCTGATGAAGCCAGTCCAGTGTCGTGCTGTCTAAATGACCTGGACAGAGTGAGGGGAAATCTCACTATTTGGGATCCAGTTACAGGACCCCGAAAAAGACGGTGAGGTCGGTATCACAGTGAAATGCAACGACAGACTTAAGATGGACAATCCGTCACAGTGACCCACAGCTACTCTGATGAGGTTTTAACCTCTCTCTGAGACACGAAAGGCTCCAGGAATAAGAATGTGGTGAGGGCCCCCTCTGTTTTTGGGAGAGGGGGAAGTCAGAAAAGAACAAAATGCCGCATTTCATGAATAAAACAATGCTAAAGCAATAGAAAACGGGGGGATGTGTTTACTGAGGGAAAAAAAGGAGAAGAGAGGGGGGAGTTAACTAAGCAATCAATCAGTCTCGCGTGTGTGTCTGTTTGCATGAGACCAAATGTGTGTGTGTGTGGTGTGTGTGTGTGTGTGCATACAAGCGTATAGCTCTCCTGTGAGTATGGATCAAAGCAACCCCTCGCCTTCCCCTCTCCCTCATGGAGCTGTTTCTATGTAGTTTTCCTGCTACACAGAGCACCCCCAACCCCACCCCATCCTATCCCCTCCTGCCCGGAGTAGCTTCATTTTTCCCTGTCCTGCCGCAGCGAGCGAGCGAGCGAACGAGCGAGCGAACCGCGAGCTATCGAGCGAGAGCCCCTATAATCACTGGTTATCGACGCCCAATTTAAATGGCAGTTATGTTTAGAGGCAGCCGCCTACACCAGAGTAGCCTGGCGCAGAAAGCACACATTCTCACGCTCCACTGCTCCCAACCATGCCTCTGTTCGATCTCGGCACGGCCCAATGGGGTGCTGCCCACAAGGGGTGGGGGTGTTAAGAGAGGGGAGGGCTTGGTTGTGTTGGAGGGGGGTGGTTTAACAGAGAACAAGAAGGAGGGAAAAAATATATAGGACGCTCAATTCCTTTTTACTAATTAAGAGTCTTTTAAGATAAGAATAACGCCCCCACACTGAAGTTCGGGCTAATGGATTGGACGCACTATTAAATGGCCTCATCATCCGCTCCCCTGCCCCTCTCTCTCTCTCTCTCTCACACACACACACACACAAACACACACACACACACACACAAACACACACACAATCT